>OV651822.1:45248568-45536068 GCA_927349885.1 Psylliodes chrysocephalus | reverse complement strand
AAGATGTAGTGTGTGCTAGCTGGGTATTATTAAATTAAGCTAGTAAGAAAAATTATACATAAATGAAGATAAATTTATTACTGACCCTTAATACTAATTTGTTATAATAACAAGAAGTTTTAGGGAAACTACTCTTTTTTATATCTTTTAAGTTTTTGTTTAAGAACTTTGATTTGTCTTGTTTTATTCTTTATTCTTTTCTACCTATTGTAAAAGTTGTCTTTTAAGCCGTTTTATGCAAGGGCTTTCTAGGATAGATTCCTTATTTGAAGTTCTATTTAAAGAGCCTGGCTCAGCTTCCAAATGCAATGCTGTTCTTTCTAAGCCCTACAAACAATCAATTATTACGTTAATTTTTTGAATTATACACAAAAGGGTTGCCAAATTTTTTTTTTTTTTCGATTTATGGCCTAGTTGTATATACCTAATATGCCAGTCTCAAGTTTGTGTTTAAATTCTCAATCTTGTGTGTTCTGGGTAGCCTTTGTTAGCTAAAATCTTAAAAGTTCATAATATAATAGAAGACACGAGTGGATGAAGGGCCACTTTTTTAAATGGCGTTTTTCTATGAATGAAGGGGGCTTATGTACCTCAAATTCGTTTAAAATGTCCTCCGTGACAATATATCATCAAATATAGAAGTTGCCAGTGGATAAAGGACCCATGTACTAGGGAATAACTGCCAAACAATAAACTTCGGCTGCATGTATTTAGAGAATTCAGGAAATACAGTGGGAACTGCTCCATTTAGTAAACGTTTTTACAGTCCGTCCCATAAAAAAAATGTCTTTTAAAAGGTTTTGAATACAATCTATCATTTGGTGTAAGCATCCAATTTGCAATTTTCTTTGCCTGAATCCAAAGATTTTTTGTTGGATCCACAGGAAATCTGAAATAAAAGAAAAAATACCCATTGCTGTGAATAAATAAAAAGAAAAAGTAAATTAGAATTTAATAAAAGTTAATATTTAGAATTGTACGACACGCCACTGGAAAAAATAACATGTTTGGCCATTTTATTATCATTAATTGCCTAAATATCAATGAAAAGCATAAAATAAATAAACTTGGTGGGTAAAATTTATTACTCTGGAGTGAGACATGTAAATACCAAATTGTATAACACCAAATAAAATGAAAAATATAAGGAAATTATATAAAGTGAAAACGATTGATGTTTATCATTTACCTGTGGAACGTAATATCTGCTTCTTTCTTGCGCTATAACTTTATGAAAAAATTTTATGAAAAAATTTTATGAAAAAATTTACTGAAAAAATTTTGTAAAATTATTTTATGAAATTATCATATGAAATAATTGTATAAAAGAGTTTTTTGAAATGATCATATGAAATAATTTTATAAAATCATTTTATGAAAGAAGCTTATAAGATAATTTTATAAAAAAATGTTGTAAAATTAAAAAATTTTATAAAAGAATTTTATGAAAAAAATTTTAGGATGGAATTTTATGAAAGATTTTTATGAAAGAATTTTATGAAAGAATTGTATGCAAAAATTTTATGAAAAAGTTTAATGCAAAAATATATTGAAAGAATTTTGTGAAATAATTTTATGAAAGAATTTTATGAAATAAACTTAAATTCAAAATTGCCGTAAGGTAGTTTTTAAAAAATAATTTATTTTAAATAAAAACTATGTTACAAAATAAAGGTGTTTAATCAACCAAATCGGATTCTAGACTAACGTAATTAAAATGAAATAAAACAATATGTTATAAAACTGCAAAATGTGAATGAACTATAAAATATCTATTGAGCAAACTGATGGGAAGCAAAGGTTAATATTCTTGGCGGCTTCTTGACATTGTACACTATAACTTATATGAAATAATTTTATAAAATAATTTTTTGAAATAATTTTACGAAAGAATTTTATGAAAAATTTTTTTTATAAAAAATTAGGAAGAAAATTTTATAGAAGAATTTTAAGTAAGAATTATATGAAAGAATTTTATGAACGACTTATAAAAGAAACAATTTCATAAACAAATTTTGTGAAATATTTTTATCAAATTTTTTTATGGAATAATTAAACATGAAAGTTTATTGAAAGAATTTTATGAAATAATTTTATGAAATAATTTTATGAAATAATTTTATGAAATAATTTTATAAAATAATTTTATGAAAGAATTTTATGAAAGAATTTTATGAAAAAAAATTTAAAAGAATTTTATGAGAGAATTTTATGAAATAATTTTACAAAAGAATTTTACGAAATATATTACAAAAGAATTTTATAAAAAAAAAATGTTATTAAAGAATTTTAGGAAACAATTTAAAGAAATAATTTTATTAAAGTAGATATAAATATAATTTAGAACTCACAACCTTACAATTGGAGTAATTTAAATTTTTTATAAAAATACTAGTATTAAAAAAAAATACAATAAAATAAATTAAAAATATAAAAAATTACAGTGGCATCCATTTACTAATATAAATTCAAAATATCTACGTCATAATAATATACATACACTGATAAAATGTCCAAATAAATAATAATTAAATACATGACCGAAAAATGCATTATTAGAAAAAAAATATATTTTAGCAAACTGTAGCCTATTCACAAACATAATAATAATATATCTTTTTTTAATGTAGTTGAAAATAATTCACTTATTAAATGTTTTAAGTTGCAACAAATAATTCTATTAGATATTTAAAAAAATTATATAACTCAAATATAGCGTTGTATATAAAAAAAATTAACCATTTTGACTAAGCATCGGTAATATAGAAAGGTTGTAATACGATGTTACTTCTCAACAGATATATATGTGTAATAGACACATCAGAATATACAGTACAATTTGGCTATAATTAAAGTTATTATAACTAGGAGAAGAATTGGGTACAAGGGCAGCTTCCGACCAAATTTTTGGAGTAGGCTATTTGCATTGGCAATTCCCTTTTTGGCATATTTGTTTAATAAAAGGCTCATGGATTGTAAGAATTATAATCTCGGGGAGGGGGGAGGCATTGCTCTCTCCCTGGAACCATCCTTGGTTGACCATCAATTAAGAACATCAGGTATTTAAAAATTAAACTTTCTTTATGTTATTTTTTATTACAAATTACATACATTCAACGGTTTTTACGCATTTAATAAAAAAAACATTCAGTATCAAAGAATCAAAATAACATATCATGAATTTACTTAATACCATCATTTGAGCCGGTTGAACTGGTTTTTCCATTCAAAATATCTTGAATTTCCTCAAGAGATTTTCCCCTAGTTTCTATTACAAAGAATTTAATAAACAAACAGGAAATGAAACAACAAACTGCAAAGAAAAGGAAAATGCCTCCAATACCAACAGCTTTGATAGCAGAATTAAAAAATTGTGCAATTAAAAATCCAATGCCAAAATAAATTGATATTAATGCTGAAATTGTAGATATACTGATGGTACGCAACAGTTTAATGTTGAAATTTCGAGAGGATCTCCGAATCACCAACATTTTCAGCCATATTTTTTAATTTGTATTGGTAATTTTTCACTTTGAGGGAATATAAGGTTAACTGCCTCTCACATCTTTCTTGCGTGCGGTCGCAAAACAGACAAGTGACTTTGCTTGATGTCGATGCTGTTGATGTTGACGGCTCCTGAAACAATTTAAATTATGTTTGCAAAAAAAAATAATATAGAGCATAAATAATCAATTGATGGAAATCGGACTTTTTAATTTAAAAAGTTAAAAAATCTATATTTGTGGTCTGAAAATAATTACTAGAACGAATTTTGAAACATATTTTTTTTATGTTAAAATACACCAAAAAATATGAGTCAAAAAGTAATTTAAATTTTGTACAGAATAAATGAAATAAAAAAATTGGTCGTCGGTAATAAAAGAAATAGTTATATTTACATTAAAGATATCACTAAAAAACTTAAACTTAAAGTACTAAATCAATTTTCACAATGAAACTATTGTTCTTATATGAAAATACTGACGAAAAAAAATACAAGTAAATTTTTTTTTTTGCTTGGGCACTTGCCATTCAGCCAGTCGCGAAATATATAAGTTTAAATTGCATTATCACTCTAAATACATACATTCAATCATACACACGTTTGTCCTAAGCAAGAAAAGAAGAAAAATATATAAAAAAAGATAAGGCAAGCAAGGAATAAACAAAGGAAAACATTTCTTCTTGTCTAGGGGCCCGTCAAGACATTTTTTTTACACACAAAACTAGGCCACGGAAAGGTAGGTATATAACAATTGGGTTAGAACATAGGTTGCAAGACTAATATTAATTGCAAGCATACTTTACTTTCATACACAAATTTTATCAAGAGGTAGTAACTTTTTTTTGATTAAGTGAGAGGAGATGTCAAATGTTAAATGGAGGAAATACATTATTTTTAATTAGATCTTGTATCAGATCTTGAGATTGTTGGGTATAGTTTGCACAACTAAAGAAAATATGATTTAGATCGCCTTTCTCTTGACACATGGTACATATCTCCGAATCTATAACATGGATTTTGAATAAATGTGCTGGATAACATGCATGTTATATAAAAAATTCACTCTATATATTATTTAATAGTAAATTCTCTAGAGTTAAATAATGCTTAGTTGCAATTCCTAGAATGGTTATCATTGACCTCTAGGATTGTATTCAGCCAAGTTGCATTTTCTTGTAAATGCAACACTTTTGTCATATTACACCTTTTAGATATTTCTTTTGTTTTACCTATGTTATAAATAGGGGTGACACATTAAAAGTCAGTTAGTTATAACAACTCACCTACTACAAACACATTATACCTTTTAAGTAATAAAATATTTTTTAAAAAACTAATAGTGTTATTCAAGATATAACAGTGGCGCAGTCAGTAGGATTCCTCAACACATTTAGAACACGGGTATCCTAACTAAGTGTGGTGGTTTCCTAACCTTTAAGGAAGAACAACGCTCAAAGAAACAACATTTCAACTACTGTGGACGGTCTCTCCGGCATCAGGAACACGCAATTGGCCCACCTGGTGTAGCAACGCTCACGGAACCTGATTTCATCTAAGTAGACGGAAATGAAAACATCATTCACGTGAGAATCTCTCTTTTGTTTTAATATTTTTTGTGAAACAACATTTTTACGTTCTATTATCATATTTTTGTGAATATTTTTCTAACAATTTAAAATGCCTGAAACACGTCAATCCGCAGCAAATAATAACCCTCAAGATCCAATTCCTTCTGTTGAAATGTACAAACTTTCAGAAATATTTTCAATAGTACCGGAATTTGATGGAAATCAAATTTTCTTAAATAATTTCATAAGTGCTTGCAAAACTGCTATTCGTATGTGCATAAATGATCAAAAAAAGCTTCTAATTCTTCATATAAAAAATAAATTAAAAGGTAGAGCCTCTGAATTAATTAATTCACGAGATCCTAATTCATGGGATGATATAAAAGATTTGCTAGAAACACATTTTTCAGATACGCGCGATTTAAATTCACTTATTCAAGATTTGCAAAGAATGCGTCAGCTTTCAAACGAAACTCCATTTACTTTTATTGCGCGTTTACAAACGCATGAAGCCAAAATGCATTCTGCAATTGGTAAACAGTCTTTAACCGTAGAACAGAAAACCGCACAAGCTCGTCTTGTGGAATCATTAGTTTTAAATACTTTGCTAACAGGATTAGATCCTAAAATAGGACATATTGTCAGGGCAAGTAACCCTACAAATATAATTTCAGCCGCAACTAGAATAAAACGTGAACTTCAGTTAAGTTATTTTGAATTTCAAAAAATCCAAAAAAATGATGCCAATCAAGCTTCTAGTTCTAATGTTAATACACACAAACAAACTCCGCCTGTCAAACAATGTTCATTTTGTAAACGTATTGGCCATACAATTAATGAATGCCTTACTAGACAAAGACAAGCTCAAACTTTCAGAAACAATTCTGCACAGAATTTCCCGAGCTCTTCTGGCTCAAGCCAAACTCAACCTTTCCAAAATAATTCTTATAATGTACAACGAGGACAAGCGCCTCCAATTCAAAATCGTGAATCAGTTATTAAGCCTAATCCTAATGTAAATTATAGTAGACCATCCGTTACACAATTAAACCCGAATTTTAATCAAAACAATCAAAGAACCTTTCATACACAATCTAATTCGAATTTTAATCAAAACAATCAAAGAAACTTTCATACACAATTTAACCCGAATTTTAATCAAAATAACCGAAAAACCTTTCATATCAATTCTGACCAACCTCAAGAATATGTAGATGATTTTTTCTACGACGCATATGTTTTAAATAATGAAGAAACATTTAATAACTATTATACTGCTAATAGTTTAGAACCACTGGATGATTATTATACCGCTAATAATCACGACCAGGTTGAAGATTATTATACTGATAATAGTTCAAATTTTAAGGAATCCGCAAATTGCACAGATTTTACAAACTATTACGTTGATAATAGTTACTGTGAAAATTTTGACGAAAATAATCCCCTTTTCTCGAATGAATATAATTACAGAGATGATCAAAATTTGGATTTTCGGCTGAGTCCAATCAAAACGGACCCACCTATCCTGAATCAGAATCAAACATGTTCGAATCTGGAAACACAAATCCAAACTTCGAATTTAGACGATTTCAATCCGAACTCAAAAGTTCCAGAACAGATATTCCTATAAGTCCTGCTTTTACAGTTAATTCAAAAAATATGTTTTACATAAAAGATGCAACAAATGCTTTTAAAATATTGATCGATTCCGGCGCGGGTATATCCGTTTTTAAACCACATACTTGTTTAAACTATAAAAATAGATATCACGAAAATATTACTATCCAAGGCATAACAGATCAAAAAATAATAATGAACGAATCTGTACTTATTCCTTTCACGAAAAATGATCCACACAAAGTATACATCTGCGATTTAGATATCGAATTTGACGGATTACTAGGATCAGATTTTCTGGATCATTATAAATGCATTGTAGATATTAAAAACAGAGAACTCATAACTAATTTTAAAACATTGCCATTATTTAAAATTGAAAGCGATCAAACAGACACTTGCAAAAATAAAAATGAACATTTAAAAACAAACGATAATAAAATTATCATAGGTTCCCATGTAGAACAGATGTCTAAATTAAAATGTAATCCGAGAAACAGAGAAGCTTTATTGTTAAGACAAGAAACCGAGAAGTTCAAATTACCAAACGCGATAGTAAAAATAGATAAAAACGGCGTATTTTTCACCTCAGGTCATAATAATATAAATGCTATTCCTAAAACTGTCAACTCTACCAATTTTAAATTAGAATCATTTAATAATCTAAATAATTGCAATTTCAAAGAAACTAAAAAGTGTAACGACCGGAATTTCGAAATAAAAAATCAATTACCATTAGTTCATTTTAATAAGGAGAAAAAAGATTTAATCATGCAACGTTGCAATAATTTTTCTGACATATTTTGTTTAAAACCTAATCAACTATCAATTGACGGTGAAATTAAACATTCTATTCATACAAATAAAACCAAACCAATATATACAAAGTCTCATAGGTATCCACAGATACACAATCAAGAAGTCAAAGCTCAAATCAATAAAACACATGGTTTTACCCCATACGAGTTAGTTTTTGGCCATAACTCTAGTAGGCCACCCGAAAAATTATATGCTGAGCAAGAACCAATCACTAAATATATTCGACAATTATTGACCTATCGCATCTCGTACTACTATAAAATTGCTTGCACTAAAACAACTCTTAAAAGAAAGAAAATGGCAAAAATTCGTTTTGATAAACATATCCCTGGTATAATTTCAAACTACAAATTTAGAGACAAAATCTATGCGAAAGAAACTCAAATTAAAAACAAACTACAACATAATTTTAGTGACTTTTTGGAAATTTGTGAAATTCTTAAAAATAATTATGCAATCGTATTAAATTTGGATACAAAACAAAAATCAAGATTTAATTTTGATTTCTTAAAACCCTACTTTGAAAATAAATCTCTTTTCAGGATTCTATTGCTGATCGGAACAGCAGTTTCCCAATTCACGATCAACCCTATAAATAATACTGTAGGAGTCTACTACCATGACGAAACAAGAATAATTGTTACTAACGACGATTGGACACTATTGGTACATAAAAACATTTCGACACTTAAAAATATATTTGATTCAAATAATAAAATTTTAGAATTACTAAAAAATTCTATTCAACCTCGCGGTGACCACCCTGTTACTAGCTTTCATTTGGAAATTAAAAATCAACTTTCACTATTACTTCAAGTTTCAAAATCTATTAAAGACAAATTCAGTCAAATAACATTCGATATTAAACGTCAAAAGCGTGGTTTAATAAATGGTATTGGCACTATTTTTAAGTCAATAACTGGAAATCTTGACGCCTCTGATGGAGAGTACTATTCTAATTGCATTAATGAAATTAAAAGCGATCAAAACAAAATCGAAAATTTATTGAAAAAACAAATTTCCGTTACTCAATCAGTAATTAAAAGTTTTAATTCTAGTATAAGTCAAATTAAATTAAACGAAAATATTTTAAATAAGGATATTGTAAATATACGAAAGGCTGTCTACCAATCGGCAAACGAAATTAATTATCTCGAATCAAAATTGAAATTCTTTGAAATTTGCGAAAAACTTTTTGAAAGCTATGCGTTTCTTGAAAATATAATAACTGACATAGTGAATTCGGTAACATTTGCACGTTTAAAAATTTTGCATACTACAATAATCGAACCTGAAGAATTAATTTCATCCTTAAAAATAATTTCTCAAAACCTAGAACACAATAATTTACCATTGCCTATTACTCATTCAAAATTAGCTCAATATTTAGAAATAATTAAAATAGAAGCTTATCAAACCAATACAGACCTCGTTTTCGTTCTCAAAATACCCTTAATAGAGCAACATATTTTTACTCTCTTTCATTTATACCCCATTCCGATTTATGATAATAGAACAGGCCTTCATCATATTTTGAGTGTTTCACAAAGATATTTAGCGAGAGACGACGATGCCTTAACGTACATCCCCGTCAAGAATCTGCACCAGTGCAAACCTTTAGGACCTTTTAAAAAATTGTGCAGCGATCTATACTCGTTCCCAATAGATGACAACGCCATATGTGAGGCACGACTATTTCGGAACTATAAATCATTACCGGAAAATTGTGAAAACACTGTGTTTTACGGACAAGGCTACAATGTTCAAAAACTTTAGGAAAATACGTGGTTAGTGTTAATTGCCGAACCAGTGAAAGTAACAATAAACTGTGAAAATTCCAATCTAAAGACAATCTCAATTCTTAAGAACTCAATATTTACCTTGCAATCAGGTTGTTTCGCTTTTATCGGGGTAACAAAAGTGCAGACCGGTTCAAAAAAACTTTCTAATATCGTGTACGATCCCGAACCCGTGTCAATAGACTTTGAATGTTGTGATGATATTCCAAATCTGCCAATTCCCAATTTAAAACCACTACAATTGGCAAATCTTAACGTAGACGATTTAGCAGTCACCAAAAACCAATTGGACCAGTACTCAAAAGAAATTGACGACCTCATCAATAAACCCTTCGTGGAGAAAAACATTTCTTGGTTCACGTACTGTACCATTTGTTTCATTATAGGACTGGCAGTCCTATACCTGCTTTACCAGTTTTGGAAACATCGAAAACCAACAACTACAACACCACAAAACGACCCTCCGAAGAAAAGACCCAATTTATCTGAAGAGGACACCGTTAAAATAGACGAAACACAAAATATTGAACTTTTTTGATTACGTTAAAAATCTTTTAATTTTATTATTTTACTTCTTATTTTCTATAATCTTTGTCTTATTTAAATACTAACCTTATTTTTATATTTTTTTTTCTCTTTCAAAAATTGCTGTATAACATCAATTTTTTTTTGTAAAGGGGAGTTGTTATATAAAAAATTCACTCTATATATTATTTAATAGTAAATTCTCTAGAGTTAAATAATGCTTAGTTGCAATTCCTAGAATGGTTATCATTGACCTCTAGGATTGTATTCAGCCAAGTTGCATTTTCTTGTAAATGCAACACTTTTGTCATATTACACCTTTTAGATATTTCTTTTGTTTTACCTATGTTATAAATAGGGGTGACACATTAAAAGTCAGTTAGTTATAACAACTCACCTACTACAAACACATTATACCTTTTAAGTAATAAAATATTTTTTAAAAAACTAATAGTGTTATTCAAGATATAACATGCATGTCCAAATTTCAATCTAATGATAGTTGTGATATACTTTCAAGGAAGTGAATAGTTTTTAAACCAATGCACATTCGGAATTTTTGGTTGTATTTTTGAATATTGGGTTGTAGTGGTTTTGCAAAAGTCTTTCCAAGATTTTCTCCAATTTTTCATTTGACGTTGTTTCTCATTTGCAAAAGCATCCAAATTGCACAGCTGATAACTTGTCGGTGAGCCATTGGTAGTTGCGCTTTTAGCCAAAACATCTACATACTCATTGTGTTTGAGCCCTATATGTGCTTTAACCCATATTAATTGAACCGTTTTCGATGTATTATGGATTTCGAATAGTATCTTTTTAATGAGCAAAATATAAGCATTTGATGAATTGGAAGAAAGCTTTTGGCTTTGAATAGCAAGTAATACAGATACAAATAAAAATTGCTCAAAAAAAAAATAAAATATTTAATTACCTTGTCAAAATCCGCAGAAGTCTGATACATGTCATCAACATTATTTTCTGTACCCCCAGTAACTGTCGTACATGAAGTGACACTAGAATCCATATAAAAATAAATGGAGAAGGTTTGAATAAATGGCGGGACTTGTTTCCTTGTTGAAAGTTCTACCGTATGTTATGTTATGTTGAGAATGGGGTGTTAATACACTGCGACCTAAAAGATCAATTGTGCCCCCTTCTGTCGCCAAAGCTCTAAGAAAATGTCTCAATGCCTATAACTACTCTTTTAATCCTATTTTCTCAAAGAAGTGTAAGATTTGAAGTGGCTTTAAGTTAGGTAAATCTCCCTCTTCTATTGATATCCTCCCAGATATAGTGCCTTTGGATTCTGGAGTGCTACACATTCAGTTAGGATGTGAATGGAGGTTTAGTCCTCCTCCTCACAGAATCTGCACTCACTATCCTCTACTACTTTCAGTTTACTTTGGTGTCCTTTTAGTCGACAATGCCCGTTAAGGATCCCTGTTACAATACGTAGCCTGTTCTTGCTCAGGCAGATGCAGGCTTCCGATCTATTCTGGTTATATTTACCCAGAAGTATCTTGGCCTGTCTCAGCCCCAAGAGGTTGTTCTAATTATCAATTCTTTTACTGCCCAATTCTTTTTTAATTTCTCCTAATATTAAGTTACTACTGATACCGCAGAACAGCTCAGGTCCTACAAAGGGTGTTTGAGCCCCTTTCCTTGCAAGACTATCTGCAATCTCGTTACCCTGTACCCCGTTATGTCCCGGGAACCAAGTGAAAGTAACTCTATGTTTCTCGACTAGCTCATTCAATTGTTCTAGGCATCTCCAGACCATTTTTGAGCTGATTACGTAAGAGCTCAGCGCTTTGATGACTGCTTGACTATCGGACATGATGATAATCTCTTGTCTATGATAGTTTCTCTCGATGTTAAACTGGATACACTTCTCGATGGCGTGAATTTCCACCTGGAAGATACTTGGGTATTTTGCCAAGCTTTCGGAGTGCTTGGTTCTCGACCCATACACTGCTATTCCAGTTCCTTCTATGGTTTTGGAACCATCCGTATACCACTGAATAGCACGTCTTTCGGTTGCAAGCGCGATGGATTCTTAGCTCTATTCTTTCACAAAACTGTACTTCTTAAGCATTTCATCCTGGGATATTAGCTCTCGTAGTAGCTAAACTAGTTCTGTTACTCAAGGCTATAGCCCCGTAAGTGATGATTGGTCTCACTATTGCAGTATACATCCATCGCAGTAAGTTTGGGTTACATCCCCATCGCTTACCTGCAATCACGCGTATTCATTCCCAGCAATATTTCGCTCTTTAAAAACCGACAACCGGATTTCAAGTCAGATTTGTGGCAAACAACCTTATATCACCCTGTTCGGAAACACATATTATCTTTATTTTGTTATAAGTTTTGTTTATTAAACAGACGGGTGCAAATTATTAGTATCGACTTACCTGTTCATATCTGCCTACCCAATAGTTATGACTGGAAACAATAATCAACCTATCGTTTGCATATTCTATAGGCTTCATAATTTTGATTAGTATGTAATTTGTCTATTACACAAACAAGTGCAATGTTTAAAAAAAACATTTTTAAATTTTTAATTAATCATATCCTGGACTGAAATTTTTCAGTCAACCTATTCGCAATATATATCTTAACACACACCGAGAAAAATATCTTATACCCGTTAGTCGATATCAAATAACTTTTATTAGATATCTGGATACCATACGTGACAGCAAAAAGATCAACTTGTTATTATTAGTTTGATCTTGCTGAAATGATCGAATAACCGTTAGTCAATGATCGAATAACCGTTAGTCAATGGTCGAATAACCCTTAATCATTCTGCAATTGTGCAGTTTATTTTTTTCCCGTTTTGCCCATATACAGTAACATACTTACAGTTATTCGACAAAAACATACACATCGAATAACCACAAGTAAACGAATAAATAGCACCAACCTAGTAATAATGTTGTTTGGTCTTTATTTTCCAGTCCAAATCAGCACAAAATAATTAAAACGCAATCCAAGACAAAATCACCCACTTTTTTAAAAACTAAATAACTTTAATGAACAATATAAACACACTGCAAATCGTTGAGAATAAACAATTAAAAATGATGTTTTAATCGTGGTATTAATGGTCAATAAAATGATGCATATGCAACTAACAATACACGAAAGTAATATTGGTTGCCCAAATGTCAGTAAACGGCACGTTACGAAATGCCGTTTTATGAAACTCGTTTGTGTTGAGGGACCTCGCTCTGCTTGTCCCGCAAATTCGCCCATTACATAAAATAAGGCATTTTGCAACTGGTTTGGTAAATAGCTATTAAATATGGATATTGTTAATTTCAAATGAATTGTAATGGTTAAAAACCAAGAAATAATGTTGTTTATACTTACAAGCTATCGTAGTTCCAACTAAATTATTTAAATAACCGAATCTTATAATCATTTTATAAGATTTACTTTAAGGTTGTTTACTATAAATTGGTTCAATGAATGAATCTGAGATTTTTAGTAACCAGTTTAAGCAGTTATCCTTAAAATAATCAGAATTGATATGTATCTTAACCCATTGTGTATGACTTTCACCGAAAAAACGCTATCAACAAATTTTATTTTTATTTATATATATATATATATATATATATATATATATATATATATATATACATCATTCTATCATTTTGGCAACGATACATTGTGCTTTTCCCAACAATTTGGCGTCACAAGACGATGTGGCGTCCGTATATCGACGCCACTTTGTTTTTGCTTAATAAATTTTGATGAGAGTGCGATAGATATACCGTTTCTATCGCATTCGAACTGAAAGTGACTGCATATTGTTAGGTCAAAATACTACCTTCCTATCTCTGTTTGGTTTAGAGTAATTTTCACTTTTAATGTGTGCCAAAATGATGGTAGAATGAAAAATTTATATACAATTAGTTCAGCGTTTTTCCATATTGGCGCTACTGTAGATGTATATCCAGCTTTCAGTCTACTAACATTTTGGCATCGAAAACTTGGCAACGTTGTATACTGATATTTGAACGATGAAGTTCTAATTTCTCTTCTTAGTAATCTTTACCAAACAACATTTCGGCCTCAAAATATATATTTGTATATAAATAATATTACTTACTGTCATTATGGCGTCAAACTATTATTTAAATGAAATTAAAGTACACGTAATTTTATTCATCATTGCCATTCACCACTTAACAATTTAAACAAGATTGATGAAACATATAAGTTTTTGTAGAATGCTAGTTAGTTATGTTACAAGTGAATAAAGAAATTTTTTTTGATGTTTCTTTCTCTATTAAACAAATCTTTAGGGGGTGGGTGGCTCAAAGCTAGAGTTTGGGCTTGCGAATCCAAGAGTCCGCAGTTCGAATCTCACCGTCAACCGGGATTCTTTTACAAACTTTAATTATTTAAAAATAATTTTGATGTCCAGGTAGGATTCCCCACTCCGGCCATTCACTGTTGGGTTCTAATTAACAGTACTTTTCCTAAATTGGCGCTGGGAAACAGTAACAAAGCCTACACAAAACACACATAAATGAAAATCAAACACAAACTGAGACTGGCATATTAGGTGTATACACATAAGCATAAAAAAATATTAACGAGAAATTTTATTACAAGAAATTATTTGCGGTTTTTAAAGTAAATATCTAGTACATATCAGAGCAAGTAGTTTAAATCAATATTTTTGTTTTTATTTAGTAAGGTACTACAGTTAAATAGGATTTTTTATATTTGGACAAATTTATTAAAATAAAATTAAACTAATTATATTTTTTTTAAAGCTGAAAACATTAAACTAAACTATTTATTAGTAAAATATAAAAATTATTAAAATGGACAGAAAATGCAAATAATAATGAAAATTAAAAACACAACGAACCATACACCCTGTATTATTTTAAAAATTTTTTTTTAAAAAAATGCGCAACTAAAAATACCATTCGACGTGTCCTAACATTTTTCGGAACAGGCTCTAATTTATTTATTACCGAATTTTTTCCATTTGGCTGTTTCACAGTATATATCTTCTACTTCCAGTTTCTCGTCATTTTCAAGTAAATATTTTTTTATCTCAACCATTACTGAGGCCCTTCCTATGGGGCCTCAGTATTAAATTCGTGCAGACGAAAAAATTTTCGTACCATTTTTTTTAAACATTTTTACGTTTCCAAACATAGAGTCCGAAAATGTAAAAAAAAAATTTTCGTCTGGTCGTCTGCGCGTATGTATGCCAGCACTATAGCTCTAGAACGAAAGTTCTGATTGACTTTCTTAAATAATTGCTTCTAATTTAGAACCCGACTGATTCCTAACGTCTAACATTCCTAAGATTCCTAATATTCCATACATTGCAAATATTCTCCAACGACCTGTCAAACAACAGCTGCTGATTGTAAAGGTGAGATTTCTAAGGGGGGTTGCGCCTTCCCTAGTTGCAACCCTACTCCTTATTTAAAATTATAAAAATAATAGTAGTTGGGTGTCTAAAATATGAACTGTGATTGATTTAATTTTTTTGCAGTGTTATCACTACCTAGAATGGATATAAAATATATTCGTTTAGTTAAACGCAATGACATACTTTTTCGTTTTGTAGTCTGCGCGTAGATAAGCTAATATCCATGAGGGTGTAGAAAATTAGTAGTTTGTGCAACAAGAGTGAATATGGCCAATACACTTGAGTTGTATAGTATATTTTTTCTACGACCCACTAACGAAAATCGAAAAATAAAAAATCGAAAAATCAAAAAATCGAAAATCGAAAAAAATCAAAAATGGGCAATGAATGGTGACATTTCACATTTGGCATTACGTTTAACAACAATAAAATCTGTAAATTGTGTTTCATTTTTTAAATAATTGAACGCCCTAATTGAAAAGAGCCCAGAAATGTTGAGGGTAAAATTTTGACGTACCCCTTTAAGGATAACGGATGAAAACGGGTGCTTGTCGGGCTAATAAGATGTATTTCATGAAAATTAGTGATATACAAGACCTTGGATCAACTTTTTTAGTAAGCATCAGACGATAAAAGTCTATTTAATTAAGGTTTTTCTTCTTATATTACAATAAGGTATTTATTTCTTAAAGTCTTTAATAATGGGCATAATGAAAGCTTGTCCTGCTAATGAAATGCATTGCATGAAAATTAGTGATTTACAAGACTAATTAGCTTTTTTTAGTAAATTTTTCAAAAACCAAGACAAAAACAACTTGAAAATTTTTAATTACCGAAAAGTTTTAAAAAATATGTAAAAAATACATCAGTAGTCGTCCAACACTACTATTGTTTAACTATCAGAATGATAAATGCACTGCCCAACCCAAATAATTGGTATTAATAATTTATCAAAATAAAAAAAGATGTTGCCGCTTTTTTAAAACCATTTTAAATTTTTATACGTAGGTAGGCTTAAGCGACAGTGGGCGCAAATATTTTTACATGAACAGATCTAAGGGAGTAATGGGATAATATAATTTTACATGGACATATTTAAAAGGGACCGAAATTTTTAAAAAAATAGGCGAAGTAAGGAGTCCAAATATTTTACATGAGCAGGCTTAAGAGGTAAAGGGGCCAATTATTATTGGGTAAATTGCTCGAACAAGTTTGTAAATTCTAATCAAAAGGCGATATAGAATGGTTTTAAAAATTAAGGCTTGTGAAAATCATCACATGGTTTTACCTAAGTAATGTCAATGCTTCACAAACCAAAAAATTAACGTCTTAATACTACTCTCGGCTTTTGGTCTTTCGTTTCAAGTTATATCTTTCTTGATTTTTTTACGCTACAGGTTTACTCTTGTGGTCCTCAGTCTCGATAAGGTGGAAGTCACCATTTTAGCGTCTCTCGAATTATTTATTTTAAAGATTTTCCTGTAAAATTTGCAATGCATAACACAACAACGCGACACGTCTCCACTTTAACAGAAAAACTAAACTGAACTAAGAACTAGCTGGCTTTCCTAATATTTATTTACCATTCTACCACCATTTTCGTAAATAAAATAGTACCTACGTAGTTAAAATGTAGGTAATAATGTAACTGTTGTTTCTTTATACTTTATAATATAATGTATTTTATAACATTTTAACGTCATATTATTTAAGGCAATATATAAATAAAAAAAAGATGCCAAATTGTCTATTAAGCTTTTTAGATGTCAAAATGTTAGTAAATTCTAATAGTATATTACATACATACTTATAAATGATGACGTCGAAATGATATTAAATATCCTTAAAAAATCATTACTTATATATATTTTTGTGCTATTAGTCTTTAAATAATTTCTTAAATCTTTCATTTAAATTATTATGTATACTGAGTTCAAATTGATTGTACATTTGGCATATGTGAATATATGCAAGACGTGTCGCCAAAATGATGGTAAGTAGGTAATAATTTAACTGTTGTTTCTTTATGCTTTATAATATAATGTATTTTATAACATTTTAACGTCATATTATTTAAGGCAATATATAAATAAAAAAGAAGCCAAATTGTCTATTAAGCTTTTTAGATGTCATAATGTTAGTAAATTCCAATAGTATATTACATGCATACTCATAAATGATGACGTCCAAATGATAGTAAATAACCTTAAAAAATCATTACTTATATATATTTTTGTGCTATTAATCTTAAAATAATTTCTTGAACTTTTCATTAAAATTATTATGTATATTGAGTTCAAATTGATTGTACATTTGGCATATGTGTATATATGCAAGACGTGACGCCAAAATGATGGTATTTATAATTTCTGAAAACTGGCAACGTTGCATGTTGCCAATATGTTTCCACATTGAACGATTTTTCGTACTGTTGCCAAAATTCACCTCAGAGTGAAATATACAAATATACATAAAGTATGTGATAGAAAAATTTCGACAACAGCTCCGGGCTCCAAAAAAATCGCTGAACTTATATACACGGTTAGTTTT
The DNA here is from genome assembly GCA_927349885.1 of Psylliodes chrysocephalus. Lineage (NCBI taxonomy): Eukaryota > Metazoa > Arthropoda > Insecta > Coleoptera > Chrysomelidae > Psylliodes > Psylliodes chrysocephalus. The sequence goes on along the minus strand of OV651822.1, from coordinate 45,518,266 downwards.
TTGAAAAACCTACTCCTTCTAGGTGACGCCAGATTACTGTTTTATGAAAAGACGTCGAAATGATAGAATGATGTAAATATATATATATATATATATATATATATATATATATATATATATATATATATATATATATATAATCGTAATATTTAATGGTTTTGATTTTATCTCTATTGATTTGATAATCTAAGCGCCGAGCTTCTATTTATCTTAACAATTGCTATGTTCACCATCGTAAAACGTGTTTTAAGCATCATAATCGGTTGAGCTGCCCAGGTAGCACAAGTCTGTACCAGGGATATCCCGAGGATATCCGATGGGACATTAGTCTATATCCTCGGGATATACGGTTTCGGCTATGCGATATCCCTAGTACATCCTGAGGATATACAATGTTAAAAAACGGGACGTCCTCGGTATATACCAATACTTTATCCCCGGGATATCCCGTATACTTTATCATCGGGATATACACTGCACTACATCCATATGCTATTAAAAGGATACTTAAAGGGTACATAGATTAATATTTTATGAATAAAAAAGATGTTCATTTAAATTTTTATTTATTTTAAATATTTAAAAAAATCATGTTTTTAAATGGGAAGAGAATTTTTTGTGTGTTCTATCTTGCCGCTCTTTTGCCCTCTTGAGCCATGCAGCAATTGACTTTTCCCACTCTTTTTTGACGTTGATATTTTTGCTCTCTTATCTGCTTCTGCAAAAACAAACATTCATTATTTAAGGATGTAATATACAGTGAAACCTGAGTAAGCCGGAACCTGGGTAACACGGAATCCTGTGTATGACGGAAATTTTGGCGATTACCTACATATTGTAATGTAAAAATTGCTTATAAGCCGGAACCCTGTCTAACGCGAACACGGAATTTCCCTAATCTGTTAAGCCGGAACCTACTTATGTTATTGCTTTGCAGGTATAAAAGAATTTATAGATGTTTACATAATTAGTTTATGATTTCGGAAAGCCCCATAATAAGGGCGAACTATTATCAATACTTAGAACCATTATCACAGAAATTTAGGTACAAAAGCAGTAAATACACAAATAAACCAGTATTGTGTAGGTACGGCAGTTTGAGTTTATCCGTGAAAGTGCAAACATTTAAAAATGGCAAACCGAAAAACGAATACATTATCGCTAAAATCTAAAATGGACTTAATTAAATGTAGTGAGCAAAAAAAACTTACTCCAAAGCAATTGGTTATTCAATTTAAGTGCGGAAAAACGCAAATGTATGAAATTTTGAAAAACAAGGAAAAAATTAAAGAAGAGTGGATGCGTGGTGGTAATGGCGATATTAAGAGAAAGCCAAAGGAATCACATCACGACGACGTAAATTCAACAGTTTTGGAATGGTTTATGGATGCAAGGTCTCGCAATCTTCCTGTATCTGGAACAATTATCCAAGAAAAAGCAAGAGAAATTGCAAACCATTTTGGAAAAGTAGATTTTAAAGCTTCGAATGGATGGCTGGAAAGTTTTCGAACACGACATAACATAAGATTTAATCAGATCTGCGGTGAAGCTAAGGACGTCGACATGGAATCTGTGACTGAATGGACATCGCACATTACAGATTTAATTAAAGGATATACCCTAAAAGACATTGCTAATTGTGACGAAACTGGCCTTTTTTATAGAGCGCTGCCGGACAAGACAATGTGCTTTAAAGGTGAAAAATGTCAAGGAGGCAAACAATCTAAAGAAAGGTTAACCGTTTTGTTTTGCGCCTTTGCTGACGGAAAAATAGAAAAACCTCTAGTTATTGGAAAATCCCTCAGACCGCTATGTTTTAACAATACCAATGTGCCTCAGCTACCAGTTTATTGGCGAGCAAATAAAAAAGCATGGATGACATCAGTTCTTATGGAACAGTGGCTAAAAATTTTAAATCAAAAAATGAAATTTGAAAATCGACACATCCTTCTATTTTTGGATAATGCAACGTGTCACCCCAAAATAATACTATCCAATATAAAATTGTGTTTTCTACCACCAAACACCACAAGTCAAACACAGCCTCTCGATCATGGAGTTATACAAAACTTCAAAATGCATTACAGAAAACAAGTGCTGCGGTCAATTATTGCGAATATGAGATTCTCTCAATCAGCAGGAGATTTGGCTAAAAAAATATCAGTTTTGGATGCTATCAGATGGATTAAATTATAATTTATATTGTTTCTAATAATAAATAAAAATATGTAGGTACATAGTAATAATAACAACTATATATTAAATGTACGTATATTAGATTTTTTTTAATAAAATCATCACTTTTTTAAATCTACTATGTGCAATTTTTTATCTACCCTGTGTAACGCGGAATCCTGTATATGCCGGAAAATCGGTTCACGACCGGGCGATTCCGTTTTACACAGGTTTCACTGTACAATTTACAAGAGAACAAATAGCAATAAATCGTTGATGCAAAAATATTTGTTCCTGTGCATTTTAGTTTAGTACATAAACAATATTTGTCATGAGAGGGTTGAATCATTTGACAAGTAATATTATAATTAATTGCCCATTGAGCAAGAGATCTGGGCAAAACATTAGCTTCGGTATGTTCTGGGGATAAATTATTGGATATTTGAGTAGATGTGTTTGTGATTATACTGTTCAAGGAGCTGTTATTAAATATGTGAGAACATGATTGGATATCTGGTGTTAACACTATTTCCAATGTTTCATTATTTTCAATTTCAGAGGAACTGTTGCAATTCACTGACAGTGCCTCCGAATTTGGCATGTAAAAAAAGTTCATTTTTAGTTGAACTACAAACCACACTATCACTTACGTTCTAACGGAACGTTTTAGTCCGAAATTTTTTGCCGTTTGGCTTGCATGTAATATTTGTTTATAATTATACTTAATACTGCACCTACCTGAATATTGCACAATATGATCACAATTATCGTTTTTTATGCACTACACAGTTACACACTCCGGGAGGTTACACACGCTTCGCTTCTAAAAATTATTTGAAAACATAACCTTAAAATCTCTTCCGATCCGATAATATTCGAAAGACAAAAAGAAGAAACTGGCCTCGGCATCTAGAACTAAGCTGGCAAGTCCTCGTTATATGTATATAGGATATACCTAGGATATAGATTTTCGTATATACGAGGTATATAGGTATTGCTATATCTTTAGGATATACGAGGAATGTCCCGGGATATGCGCTATGAATAGGATATTGACAGGATATCCTGGGGATGTTGTGTGCTATTTGGGTGATGTTAAGCGATTGTCCATTGGACGTCCACATTTTGTCCAAATAATGTCCTAGATGTCCAAGAACAACACTATATGGATGTTCATTGGAAATCCTTTTTCCGATAATCCATTGGATATACCCACTCAGGATGTCCAAAAAATGGACAATTTAAAAATTACAAAAGTTACTCTAATAGATCTTTTATTTAGATTATACAAACCGTAGATAGAACATAAGACACTGCGCATAATCCTACTTCGACATTATTCACACCGACCAATCACAGTTAAGGACGTTACACATCAGAGTTTTGTCCGTCGAAATTTAATTCAAATGTATTGTGTCAACCAGAATTCATTTGGTATTTTAGTGACTTAAATTTTGGAAATTAACGTTTAAAATGTCAAGATGTGTTGTAAAAAGCTGTATTTATAATAAAAGTGCGGCGTGTGACGCCGATAAAGATTCTATCGACGGCCATATTTGTTTATTTGAAAATAAAAAGAACCAGAAGTTGAAAATTGGATAAAAGTTTTTATTGCAAACTGGTTACTATTTCTTGTTTTACGGGGAATTTGTTTTCGAGAAGTGGAAAGAGAAACATACAATCAAATACAAAAATATGAATTTCATTGCCAATTTATTCGCTTCAAACTTCACAACTAGTTTTAATAGTTTTCAAAACTATTTATTTAGTATTTCTCTATAATAATATAGAATCGATGTATTTAATTTATATTTTGTTTAAAGGTTATTATTTATAAGTTAATGTTCTTTAATATAAATACCCAGACAGCACACCAAATCCTTTGGATATCTACTGAACATCCCAATATCCACTGAATGTCCAGTCCATGGTAGATATATATTTTATATCCATGAGATGTAATTTATAGACATGCAAATGTCCATATATAACAAATTATTAAACAAATACGCCATTGTTCTCGCCATTGTGGCTAATAGTACCGTTTAGATATTTAAAATTAATTTTTTTAAGGTGTATTCAATATCCCATGAACATCCACTAAATATATTAAAGTCTAGGCGCGAACGCAAACCATCGTGGATATCCACTAGATGTTATTTGATTCTGCTTACTAAGTATAGATGGCGATACCACTATCGCATCTACTCATGCTCGACCCGCCGTAATAGAGTTCGATCGAAATTTTTGTCCTACAGACTCCATTAGAGGCTGGAGTCGAGAATTTCCATCTATTGCTGAAGAGTCCTAATAAGGATGACTTTCTCCTTAGTGGCCAAAATCAAAGGCAGAGTGTTGAAAATATTTTTAATCTCTGCTATTTTCTTTCGATGTTATTCAATAATCATTGGTTACTTATGAACCTCTACTGAAGATATCCATAAAATATTTTGGTGAATATCCGAATATCTTCTATATCCTGGGATATAGACGGACATTTGGTAGGATATCCATATTGGATATATTGAATATCCACAAAATATATTCTGTGGATATCTCTGTGATTTCTTGTATTTTCTAGAAGATACCAATTAGATATTTTGCTGAATATCCATTAGGATATCTTCTATATCCTGGATATAAACGGACATTTGGATATCCATATTAGATCCACCGAATATTTCTGATATCCTGTGGATATATTGGATATCCACAAAAGATATTCTGCGGATATCTCTGGGATTTGGTGTGTTGTATGGGTACTCTATACATGGTGACCCAAGAAAAAGAAATATATTGAAATAAACTGAATGAAATCGTTTACATAATAAAATGAGTGTTTTTTTTAATTTCGCAAAATAAAACTATATGATCTACATGTATTACAAAAAGATTTATTTTTAGTTAATAAAGAATGGCACTGCCGAGATAGCACAGACACGTTTTAAAGACAACTTAAATACGTTTGTTTACGACGTTCGTGACGTTTTGAAGATCTACGCTAATATCCAAAAGATATAGGACGTACATTGTTACAAAAAAGGCGTCTTTAAGACATCCAATTTTGTACGTCTTTAAGACATCCAGTTTTGTACGTCTTTAAATCAAATCGTATTGGACATGTTTAAGCCGTCTATTTACTTGATGGAAATTCGTTTAAAAAAATTAAATGAAAACTTGTCTACTATATTTAATACTATTTATTACACATTATTAAACTATTAAAACTGACATAGAGTAAATATTATTTTACAATGTTGTATAAAATAATTAGAAAATGACTTTAAGTACTTATGAAATTAAAAGACAAATAAATTAAAACTTACCATTTTTACTAATAAAGTTTACTAGTTCCGGTATACCTAAGTTCCAATAATGGCAAATAAATAATATAAAAAGACAATATATAAAAACACACAACCACGAAAAAACAATGACAATGTCCACAGACTGACGCTAAAAATATTATACAATGGCTGTCCTGAGAAGAAGGTATCGAGAGGAAGAAGTCATTATACATATTGACATAACCGCACATAACCAAAATATTTACCAAAGTCCTTAACCACTTTTTATCACCTTCATCCAAAAATTGTATTTGTATGGTTTTGTCAATTGAAATAAATTTTCATTATTATGTTTAATTTTTTATGTCTTTTATCATATAAATTGTTATTTTTAGATAAAAAAAGATATGTTTTTAACTTTAATAGGTAGGTGATACATAGTAGAGGCCACGTGCCTCATAGAAAAGAAGACATAGAGGGCGTATCTGCATAGCATTAAAAATTGACTACTTCATTAAATCGTCACTAGATGCCCAGCTAGCACGAAAACATCCCATCTTCGTTAATAAGCTGCAATTTTAGGCTCTGTAAGCTCGCATGCGATGTACTTTTAATGTAACCCTAATATCCATGCAACCTCCGAATATCCGCAACGGCAAGACTTTTATAGCACATCTCGTAGAGTTTATAAAGTGAAGTTCGGAAAACATCACACTAGCACTTTTACGGTACTTACCCGGAAAGTTGCTCTGAAACTTTCTATAGATGTTATAATGTGAATTCATTCTACAGCATTATACAGTGTGTCCACGGATGGACTTATCAATACTTGTACAAATATTTATTTTAAATTTAAAAGTACTTCTTCATAATTTCTTTTGCTTGTTAAATAAATACGATTAACGTTAAGAAATTATGAAAAAGACCTCTTTTGATACACTATATTCAAAATAGTATATTGAGGATATAGTAAAATCTGAAGAAAACAAAATAAAAAATTGTATAAATTTATTATTAAAAAGCTTTCGAAATCAAGTACCAATATCATACAAGAAGAGGTAGGTATTAATAAAATATGTAACAAAACACTGACAAATTAAACAAAAGTAGGCATAAAGGGTATATAAGGGATTTCTCAAAGGTTCACTAGAATCGAAAACCCTGAACGCTTGCACGAAAGAGTATAAAATGGTGAACGATTGTACAAAAATAGTAAAAAGTGTATTTACATAAGGTATATTTCAAAGGTCACTAGATTTTTATTAAGATGGCAGTTGTACGATGCTAAAAAAAGATATTTGCCTACAACTGGTACTAATCATAGTTTTAATACGATATAACTTGCTTGAACTGAATATCGATAAATGTAAAGTCATAAAGTTTAATAAAACAGCTAATATCATTATGCATTATTATGTCATTGCAGGTTCTGAACTAAGTATTGAGCAAACTATAAATGATCTTGGTGGTATTTTTGAGAGGGACCCTATAAGAGTTTGGAATGCAGACGTCGAGAAACATCGCTTGTTTTCCTGTATAAGTTATTGAACGGTTTGATTGATAGTGACAGTCTGGTAACATTTTATTAGATTCCTTGTTCCTGCCAGACTTACTAGGCAGATGAAACTGTTTTATGTAAATGCTCATAGAACTAACTATGGACAGAATTTATTTGTAGACCAACTGATGTCCAATTATAATAAGTATTTTTCAAATTATCTAAAGCTCGGATTATAGGCAAAATGCCTTTTTTTTTCCTATTATGCCTATTTGATGTGTTTTCTGTACATTTTGCCTTTTTTCGTAAATTCCGGCTATTTATGCCTTTTTTAAAAAATTTTTGCTACTACCCATGTTATTATTCATATTACTATTACTAAACCTTTCTATAACAACATTTTGGGTCAATAATAGAATATCAATGGTTTGTTGATAATGGATTTCTAGGAAAATGTACCTGTTAGAGATTAAGGCTTAGGAATCCCTAATCTTTTCCCCTTTATAACGGGGTAAATCGAATTGCAGAAGAAATAGGAAATCTGTTTCCATCTGTGAATGATTATATAAATTGTATGAAAAAAGTTCCTAAAGGCTCCGTTGAGGGTGCAGATATATGAAGAAAAACTGCCCGGTGTCCCTTTGCCACCTAAACCAGTAATTACAAGGTGGGGAACGTGGCTCGAAGCAGTTTTCTTTTACTTTGAACACTGCGATGAAATACAATTAGTAATGTCAGAATTTAATGATAATATTTCCGAAGCCATTCGATAAGCAAAAAAAATATTAAAAAATCCGAAATTAAAACAGCAACTAGCTTATATCAATGGCAATTATAAATTAATAGTTAGCACAATTACCTTATTAGAACGACAAGAGGTAAATTTATGTGAGTAATGGTCAATTAATTTTTAAAAAAATAAAAGATGTTTTTAACAAGAATGAAGGTTTCTTGTTTTTGTCTAATGTTGCCAAAATTTTGAATGGGACATTTTCCGAAGCACTACAAATTCAGCCAGATTTATTATCCGCTCTTAAATATGCTCCAATTACATCTGTCAAAGTAGAGCGTTCATTTTCAATGTACAAATTAATTTTAAGTGATAGACGACAAAGTGGTTACAATGTCTAATTATTATTTAACAATTATTTAGTTATTATGTTGTGTAAATATATTTTTTGTGTTAAGTTAATATTAAGTTAATTCACTTTGTATAATAAAAAAATAAGTTATTATTAAAAATTATGGATTTAAAGACATTTGCCTATATTGCCTATATGTTGCCTATTTGTTCAGATTTTTGCCTTTTTCAATAATTTTTTTTGCCTATATAGGCGCCTTTTCCTTCATTTTTTTTGCCTATAAATCCGAGCTTTATATGACATTTTAAAAGGTTTATTTTTTTTTAAAGCGACAACTTTTATTACACTAGTGACTTCATTTTTATACTGTGACAATTTTATTAATTTCTTTTTTATTTTATTTTGATATTTTAACCATTTAGAACTTTATGTATCTGTAGCGTACAGTAAACAAATAAATATGTAAACTTACTTATATAGTTTCTTCCGTAAAAATAACTTTGTAGATAATAAATTTACTTGTTTAATTATTATTAAGAAAATAATAGATATAAAGAAAATGAAAAATATGCTCGTTTAAATCGATGCACCTATTTTTAGTTGTTTTTTACTTACTTTGTTTTTTTAAATAAATAATAACATTTATTTTGATTTTGACAAATTTGATACTTAACAATGGATGTTCAACTTATACAGAACAATGCTTTTTAGCATGATATTCTGCTATGAAAGAAAAAGAAATAATTTCATATGTTATATATTCTTCTTCAACCAATTCTGTATTATTACCTTTAGCTTCTAAAATTCCTGAGATTTTTACTAGAATTATAATCCAGCACAAAGGAAACCTACAACACAATATTGTTAAAATTTATTTTTAGTGATTAAAATATTATTACACTAGGGCGACCATACTTACAGCAATTTTGCTGTATTGTAAAGCATTTTTAAAGTTTGTCCAGCAATTGATATTGTGCAGCAAACATACAGCAAAACGGCATAGGTATATGTCCAGTGAAATACTGTATTTATCCACTAAAACGTCACTACTGTCCAGCAATGGTAATACTTAATTTACTGAAACGTAACAAATTTAAATGTTATTTATCTTTAGTGAACTACATGAGCACTTCTATACTGCCGTCCTAGCAAGAAAGGTTATTTATTTGCTTTTGTCTACATTTTATTTTTCTCGATACTGAAACGGAATGTCTTATTTGCATCAAATGTTAAAAAGTTACACAAAAAAGGTTTAAAAGATAATAAATATAAATTTTCAGATAGGACTTCTCTTTTTAGGATGGCAGTATATGACTTCTCGGTTTTTGTATTTTTTTAGTTGTGAGTAGGGTTATCAGTATCGGTCAAAGGTATCAATACCGGTATCATGTGAGATACTTTGTGGTAGACGCATCGATACTGTTCTATAATATGTTAAAGATATCGATATTTTTTAATCTCGAGTAACAAAGTATCGAATAAATAAAAGATTTTTTTTAAATGGCTGACACCCCCATTCAACAGGACAGAGTGGGGAACTTAACTTAAAACAAGAGTGCATCAGTAAAGTATATTCTGTAGTTGACACCTTTTGTTTCTCTACTGGTACTCTACCTGGTACAAGTTATAGTGTCAATAACTGGCAATTTACCTTATAATTAAATAAAAAAAAAAAACAGTGGTAACGCTTAATCATATTACCAAGTTTCACCACATGCGAAAACTAAAATATTTCGGTACAAATATTTGAACAAACCTTGTTATCCCTGATCACACACATATTAATACGATACTTGCTTCTAAGTATCGCCATGGCGATAGTATTGATAATTCAGTCTCAGTGCCTAAATATCGATACTTTCATTGTTTAATATCATTACTTCTATAGTATTGAGGCATCAATAAGATCCCTATTATCGTGTAAAATATAGGCATTCATTTAATTGTATCTACTTTTTTACAATGATTTATTTTTTATTGTAGTTGGAAACTGAAATATTGCAATCTAAAACAACAGACAATAAATTAGAAAATATGTTTCTATTTCTAAGAAGAAAACAACTTACCAAACTTATTCAAATGTATAAATAGTTTCCAATTTCTTTAAAATTTTAAATGCATACAAGAAAAAGTGACAAGTGACATTTTTTTATGTTTTGTTGGTTATGACAAATGAATGGCTACGTTCGAAAACAAGATGATATCCATAGTAATTCTTGTGGATACTTTTTTAGCAAGTTACTTTATTACGTTGTGTTATCATAACAGGCAGGTTAAATACGTAAGTAACAAATAGATGTTTCGCGAGGTTTTGATTTCCCTCAGAAACTTCTCATGAACGTTGCAATTACGTTGTATGGTTATGTTATTACCTTCCCTTAAAACAACATCGCCGAAAGGCTTGGCAACGTTATGTGCTAGCTGGGTGCCGCCCGAGATTGCATCCAACAATTTTTACTGTTGCATTATCCTACTATAATATCTTCATACAACGGTAATACGATGTTACCGCTCAGTCATGGTAGGGGAAGCAAAAGCGATACTAGCGCTAGCTGCGAATAATTCGTGCATTTTAAGGCGATATTTTGTAATTTTGGCACATCAACTACACATTTTACTTTTTTTCAAAAAAATGGATAAACACAATACAATAAGCAACCGGAGTTGCTGTGCTGTAATTGTAAAAATACTAGCAAAAAAAAAACCTTGTAAATTATCAAACTGTTCAGTAGCAAAGTGGAAATTAAATAAAAGAAATCAATAAAGAGAAACATTACCTTTATTTGTGTAGTAATAACAGTAATACTGGAAATGGCAGTAGAGATCAGAAACTTAAAAGGTTTTAAATAAACAATAAATTATCATTTTACAATGTTCTTCAACATCCCTTTAATCTTAAATGTTTGTTTATACATTTTAACTTGACGCTATTATTTAATGGTATTATTTTATTTTGACAGAATAGCTTAATTCTTTAAAGACAACTTATTAGACTTAGGCAACTTCTCATACATTTTCCCGTAAATACTGTTGCCTGCCAATATTTTATTAATATTGATTATACTTAGTTTTTTTTTAGTTTAAGCAATAAAAATATATAATAATAATAAATTAATGTTTCACTTGTTTTACATTTCCTATTTAGCATATTTGTTTAATAAAAGGCTCATGGATTGTAATAATTAAAATCTCGGGGGGACATAGCCCCATTGCTCTCTCCCTGGAGCCGTCCTTGGTTGGCCATCAATTAAGAACATCAGGTATTTAAAAATTAAACTTTCCTTATAATATATTTTTTTATACAAATTGCAGATCTTTCGGCGCATTTAATAAAAAAGCATTCAGTATCAAAGAATCAAAATAAAACATTATTTATTTACTTGATACCATCATTTGAGCCGATTGAACTGGTCTTTCCATTCAAAATATCTTGAATTTCCTCGAGAGATTTTCCCCTAGTTTCTATCACAAAAAATTTAATAAACAAACAAGAAACGAAACAACATCCTGCAAAGAAAAGAAAAATGCTTCCAATGCCAACAGCATCGACAGCAGAATTAAAAAATTGTGCAATTAAAAATCCAATGCCAAAATAAATCGATATCAAAGCTGAAATTGTAAATATTTTAACTCTTGCTGGCATTATTTCGCCTGGTACCAACCAGCACAAAGGGCCAAAACCAAAATTATAACTCATTGTGAATATTGTAAGAGCTAGAATTGGAATAAAATTTATCGAATCTGAAGTTTTACCGGCATCTTTAAAAATGCAGTAAATTCCTAACGATACTTCGGAGATTATCATTCCTAATCCGGAACTTAACAAAATAGACTTTCTGTCAAATTTTTGCGAGATAAACGGAGTAAGTCCACCACTAAATAGTTGTATAACCGCTATAATCAATGAACCAATTTCTGGTGATAAGCTAGAACCAGTTAGTGCAAAAATACTTTGGCTATACATTAGTATTGCATTGATTCCAGTAAATTGCTGACCAATCATCAAACCAATCCCCGTAATAAGCGCTTTTATGTACCCCTTTGTTTTAAAAATGTCCATAACATTCCCTTCTTTTTGTATTCTTATTTGCTCCTTCATTTCTTTAATATCATTTTCTAAATCGTAATTAGAGCATCTATAAATTTTTAAAACCTTTTTCGCTAGTTCCTCTTTATTTTTCAACAGAAAAAAATAAGGCGATTCTTCACAAAATATCAAACTGGTAACTAGAAATGCTATGGGGAATGTTAACTCAATTGTATTAAAAGTTGTTACTGATACGTAAGGTCCGATAGCGTAGCAGAAGATAGCTCCAGCACTAGACATCATAGCACTTGCTGTCATAACGACTCCTCTGTTTTCTTTGCTCGTTATTTCTCCTAGATACGTTAACATTAAGTTAAACGCTCCACCCAAAGCCACACCTTGCAAAAATCTAGCTGCGTAATATACTTCGAGTTTATGTATTGCTGCCATCAGTACATAGCCTAAGGATATAAACACTCCAAGAGAAATGTATACTATTTTTCGTCCGATAACTTCTGATACGGCTCCAAAAATCCAGCATCCGATTACAGCGCCTAGGGTGACCAAAGATGACAACCACGATTCTTGACTTGATGTGATAACTTTTCCAAATGGATTGTCAGATGTAACGTTTTCGAGCTTAGGAATTACTGGAGAACTCCAACTTAGCAAATTTCCAAGACTCAGTGATAGGAAACAAGCTGAAACAGAGAAATGGACATATAATCTAGTTCTGCTAGTACATACGAGTATGTGTATTAAGCCAACAATGTCCGTATTGGATATTCTGGCTTAGTATAGATGGTCTAAGATCCGAAGTAAGGTCGACCTTCACCAATCTGTTTAACAAATGAAAGTTTCTTTGTATTAAATAAAGTATCTTTATAAATATACCGCAAATGGGTTTCTTAAGGAAACACGATCATTTTTTTTTTTTTTTTAGTAAAAAAACGGCACCCTGTAAAAAGTATTCCCCAAATGCTTCGACTATGCCCAAACCTTAATCACGTCGATTCATTTCATTGAAAACAATTTGCTTATAATCCGTGCAATAAAATTTTCCAAGTTTTTAATGATAATGTGAAAGTATGATTAGTTATTATCGAATATGTTTATATTCAATTCATTCTTACAACATTGCTGTTTATAATTATAACTCAATTTCCTTATAATTTTTTTGATTAATCTGAAAAGCATGATTTAATAACACGTTGTAAAATGACAGAAACGGCCGCCATTTTTAGTCCATTTCCCAGCCTTACACGGATGTGTGAAAGTCGACCTCACTTACGGATCCTGTACTAAGATGCTCATGAGGTTTAGCGATAGTCCTTTTTTGAATTCCCTGTTCTTGTGATTTACTTGCTTGATTGAGTAATTTACATGGTTGACGTCATATTTAATAATAATATAATAATAATATTACTCCCTAATTCACCCCCTTACGAGTGAATTTCAACCCCTAAAGCCGACTGAGTGACTTGTGTAGGGGAAGGGACGACTATTATTATTATTATTATTTTCCGTGGCGCTGCGGGACGACTTAAAGATGATTGATGGTGTCATTTGACTATAGGTAAAAAAATACCAAAATCCCACCCACCATCATCTAAATGGTAACGCATTAGGATTTAAAGCTAAGTGTCTCTCTACCACAAAATTTTCCGCAAAAGAATGCGAACGCCGTAGACACCTACGCTATCATTACTTACTATGAAAATAATGGTAAATGTGACTTCAATCATGTAAATTTTTCAGATCATGACGCTTTTTAAAGCCCCCTAGGAAGGCGCCATCTAAATAAATAAAAACAATAATTATTAAATAAAAAAAAATTAATTCACAGAAAGAAAAGCAAAATGATATTCATTCTGACATTACAAAAAATTAAGTAAGTACACGTTTAAACTAATATAATATTTGATTATTATAAATATGATTGTATCAGTAGGTAGGTACTGTAAAATGGCAAATGAAACTAATAATAAACTCATCAGTACTAAATTAAAAGTAGCTTTAATAATTTATTAGTGACTTCCTTAGGCCTGTTTCGCACAGCACAGTTTTTCAAAAGAATGTTTTATATTACAAATAGCCACTTCCAGTCTTTTGTCTATATTCAGTCGAGAACTATATTTTGTCTTTAAAGCAGCCACCGCAGAAAATCTGATTTCGCCAAGGTACGATATTGAAAATGGCAATAATATACGAAATACTCTTGTTTTCAGTGGAGAAAAGGCATCATCCACTCCCGCCCAAAATTCAAAGAGAGATTTATTACTAAATTCACTTCTAATTTCGCCGCTTGCAGTAAAGTCTATGTAAATTTCTTCTTCTGTAGTTGAGATACCTTCGAGAGTAGTTCGAAATGGATCCCTAACCCACTCGTAACTTGCTACCAATTTGTCGTCAGCAAGAAATTACCTTTTAAAATTCTGTGCCAACATGGCTAAATGGCTTTCCACAGCTCCAACTTTCTACAAAAAGCACTAACTTTATCACTGGTATCCAACATATATGTATGTTTGCTCTTTGGAGTTGTAGATTCAGGGTATTTAATTTCTCGAATGTGTTGACCAAGTAACTCAATTTAATCACAAATAAAGTATCTAGAAACTTTTCGCCTTCCGGGCGGTTTTTCTCTTCTAGAAAAATGGAAATTTCCTCTTTTAACTCAAAAACACGTGAAATTTTCCCACGCGATAGCATCTGATCTCGCAATAAAATAGCAACGTCAAATGTTCTGCATCCATATCTTTGCAAAGTGCATTTTAAAGGTCTCATTTTTATATAATATACTACAGTTACAACCGTCGTTAGCACAATGCTGAGACCAGGACTTATTTATTTGGAAGCCAGAGCCTCTCTGTGAATCATGTAATAGGTCCAGACATATTGCGGAGATTTTTGTTTTACAAATGCTGGTTGGTACACTTTAAAATTTTTTCAGACAGTGTAAGAGCACCATCGGTGAATATTCCAATGCAAAATTATTTAAAATATCAAAGTAAATGATTGCTGTTGCTTTAAGTTCTATAGGTTAGCAAAAAAGTAGTTCTTCTATTGTTGAATCGAAAACAAAATGTCACGCAACTTTTTAAGAAGCCGACATCTTCGGCTATATCACCAATTCGGCGGACAACAGTAACATTTGAAAGAGATATGAATTGCAATTGTTTGGCAAAATTATCTTCAAACGTAGTGTCCACAATCTGCATCGTAGCTAGCAGAATAGCGTCTTTACCAATGGTGTGAGGCTTATTTACTTCTGACTATTTTATAAACTTTGTAAGAAGCAAGTAAAGCTTTTTTTTCACAGGAAAACTTTTTCTGAAAAATGGTGTTTGCACTTCATATGGATTTAATTTTAATTTAAAAATTCTCGGTGCTTGTTAACGTACTCACTATGCAGTTTTTTCAAATGGCGTCTAAGTTTATTAGGTTTTATGCTGTATGGTGGCAAAATGTTTAACAAATGATGTATATAGGTCTTTCTTCTTCATTTATTTAGTAGTGGTAAATCCAAAATTTAGGTATTCTAAGGAATGTTTTCTTGATTTCATCTTCAAAACCATTGTCGACTATGCACTTGTTGATGCATCACTATTCACGGTACAGTTTACACAAAACTTACAAAATTTGGCACCGTGACTCGACTAAAACTGATCGGAACCTCTAACAGCCGCAGAATTTATTCACTTTGCTCCGCTGTCGAGCAGATCATTTACACTATTCCAAATCAACTCGAAACCATTGTCGAAACTTTTCGTAGCGACAGTAAGCCGCGAGAAGGTTCGATATCCGTCATAAATGACAGATGGCAGATAAGAAACGTCGATTCTGGCTTTACACTTTACCTATATGGGATGTAGCGAAGCGGCATTGCCAAGTTTTTCTCGGTAATTTTGAATCTCTGTAATTAAGTTCTATATTAGGGCTCTAGGTCTGTAGTCTAGAGTCTAGGGCACTAAAAACACGCTGCATTAAGGGGGTTGGGGTCAATATTTTCAACATATAATATAGGTACATCGTATTTTATTATTATATGAAAAAGAAAGATAGGGGGGGCGCCATAAAAATTGTTATTGAAAATTGAGCCCCGAATACTGAAAGGTTAAAAAAAGCTGATTTTAGTGATTGTTTTTTTTATGTTGAACATAATGGTCACTAACCAAACTTTTTTGTGTCTATTCACTTTTTATTAATGACAAAGGCAAAGGCTTTAAAAAGCAATAGTTAATATTTACTAATTGCTTTCAAATCTATTATTTGTACTATATGTACAAAATGATATAGATAATCTAAATAATTGATATATTACTAATAAGTTGCCTCTTAACATTCAAAAATGCCTCAACAAATTACATTGTGTCCTCATTTTCTAAAATCTACAAAAAAGATTTCTAACTATATATAGAGATTAACGGCGATAAGGATTTTATCATTTCTCAAGATTCAGGTCATCCATGATATTATTACATAAATCAAACACATGGTTCAAGAAAAATTAAATTCATCGGAGTTTGCTGTTCTGTGTGTATGCGAAAACCAGAACATTTTCCGTATTATAGAATTTTTGTAAATCGTACATTGTAAATGAACAGCCATTTAGGCCCCTGTTGTTTCTTTATATTTGAATTCTATGGGTATTCCATTCAAAGGAGGGTATCGTTTTTTGGTTTTTTTGCGACCCCGTCGAAATTTTTCTTACTAAATGATATTAAAAAAAAATGTATTTCCCAAATTTTTTTTCTTTAAAACGTCCCGGAACATACCTTTTTTAATTTTGAAATATCTTTTTCGACATAATTACAAGCCTGACAAGGAGAATTCGGTAACATGGCGGCCGGCTTTCATGTAGGCTGATATTTGACTGGTGGCACATGTTTATCAAGTGATAATGTATTAGTTAATATGTGTTTCACAATTTGTACATGTAATCCACAGAGAAATATAAACTTATTAACCAAAACATAAAACATACTTCGTCCTAAATCTAGTGTTTAGTTGAACGTTAAATAAAAGCTTAAGTAGGTCCTGCCAGTATTGAGATAAAGGATACAGTTAATAAAAGACGTATCAGGTATTAGCATTTTAGTTCAACATTTAGTTCTACACAATCTACACTGTCAAGGTGAGTAATGAATAATGTTTATTTTTAATTTGTCATTTGTTAGCAAGCTTGTAAGTTATTATAATTTATATAGTGAAATCTGAAATCATTAACCTAATATCTACTAGTAACTCCTTTGATCTTTATCTTTTTTAGGAAATTATAGATAGACGATGATATTAAATAAGTCATTTTCAGATGAGCAATAACAAAAGTTTTTGATAATCAAAATAACAAATTACTTTGCTACTGTAAAACATGAGAGCTGAGTACTCCAAGCTTTATTATTCCTAGACAAATGGCCCTAAATCATTTGAATATCTGTACTAAGCTGTGATATCTAATAGCAAATGATGAACGTTTACCAAATATTAACAAGAATGTAAGTAATTCAAATTGTAGTATTGTCCTCTGCTCTTACCAGAAAACAATATAAGAATTTGTTGGTTTACATTTTCAATTTAAAATAAACTATAGTTATTTTTGAATACAAAATTATTTTAGATTTTTTGGAATTAATTCAATTGGCAGATGAAAAATAATAGGAGTAGCAATTTATTAAGTTAGTGGCATTTTAATTGTGCTTGTGACTATATTATTGTTAGCAAACTCCAAAATGGTGCCACTACTTTAAATACCATTTTCTGATTTACAAGCATGTAGTAGGCACAGGACCGCACTTAGTACAAGTTGAGAATACTTTCTTTCTGTATTCTAAAACTCCCATCAGAAATAAGTATATAATATGTAAGTATTCTAAACAATGTTCAATCCATATTTTGCTAAAATAACTAAATTATGTCCTAACGGAAGTTATTTTTCCATTTTTGAGCACTGATAATCGTGGGCCGAAGAGGGATTGGAATGAAGCAGATGTCATTGCTAAAGAACATTTGCAATTGGACTGGAATACGCAGTGCCGAACAATTGTTTAGATTAGATGAAAATAGCGAACTCGCCAATGTAATTGTCTACGTTAGGGGAGGGGAGACCTGATTTGGCATCAAAAGAAGAAGGTAATTGACTGAATAATAATAATAATAATAATAATAATAATAATAATAATCATAATAATAATAATAATAATAATAATAATAATAATAATAATAATAATAATAATAATAATAATAATAATAATAATAATAATATTAATAATAATAATAATAATAATAATAATAATAATAATAATAATAATAATAATAATAATAATAATAATAATAATATTAATAATAATAATAATAATAATAATAATAATAATAATAATAATAATAATAATAATAATAATAATAATAATAATAATAATAATAATAATAATAATAATAATAATAATAATAATAATAATAATAATAATAATAATAATAATAATAATAATAATAATAATAATAATAATAATAATAATAATAATAATAATAATAATAATAATAATAATAATAATAATAATAATAATAATAATAATAATAATAATAATAATAATAATAATAATAATAATAATAATAATAATAATAATAATAATAATAATAATAATAATAATAATAATAATAATAATAATAATAATAATAATAATAATAATAATAATAATAATAATAATAATAATAATAATAATAATAATAATAATAATAATAATAATAATAATAATAATAATAATAATAATAATAATAATAATAATAATAATAATAATAATAATAATAATAATAATAATAATAATAATAATAATAATAATAATAATAATAATAATAATAATAATAATAATAATAATAATAATAATAATAATAATAATAATAATAATAATAATAATAATAATAATAATAATAATAATAATAATAATAATAATAATAATAATAATAATAATAATAATAATAATAATAATAATAATAATAATAATAATAATAATAATAATAATAATAATAATAATAATAATAATAATAATAATAATAATTCACTGTTGGGTTCTAATTAACAGTGCTGTTCCTAAAGTGGCGCTGGGAAACAGTAACAAAGCCTATACAGAACACGAGGCGAAATAACCCTGGTAGTTGAAGCCGATGACACACCAAAAAAAAAAAAAAAAAAAAAAAAATAATAATAATAATAATAATAATAATAATAATAATAATAATAATAATAATAATAATAATAATAATAATAATAATAATAATAATAATAATAATAATAATAATAATAATAATAATAATAATAATAATAATAATAATAATAATAATAATTAATAATAATAATAATAATAATAATAATAATAATAATAATAATAATAATAATAATAATAATAATAATAATAATAATAATAATAATAATAATAATAATAATAATAATAATAATAATAATAATAATAATAATAATAATAATAATAATAATAATAATAATAATAATAATAATAATAATAATAATAATAATAATAATAATAATAATAATAATAATAATAATAATAATAATAATAATAATAATAATAATAATAATAATAATAATAATAATAATAATAATAATAATAATAATAATAATAATAATAATAATAATAATAATAATAATTTAAAATTAGAACGAGTCACGACAGCGGGGCTACAGGGAGTTCACATACCATTTCATAAGAATTGTGGATAAACTAAATCTATAGTTAAAATGTTCTAAAATTAAACAGTACCTAGGTTATGGTAAAATGCGAACAGTTATTTTCACAATTTAACTTGGACACTTATTGGTAAAATCGACCGATAACTGGTTTATTCAGCATGATGTGGCCTTTGCCATGTAAGAGAATATCTGATAATGAGCACAGATGCTATGGTCTAACGTCAATCACATTATCTGCCTTATCTCTTAATGGGTAATTTATTTCAGGATGGTATCTGCCATATGATAAAAACCATATAACGGAACAGACATGACTACACATACCTAAAACTCTTGCCCCAGATTTACATAAACAGGTTCTCTTAGTAATACTTTTAATTCCCAACAATGTGGTGTTGTATTGAATAAAACACTTTCTTTCTTCTGCATCTTGAAATCTAGAAGGTATCGAAGCTCGTATTAGTCGGATCTGACCATTTGCTGCAGGTTCAAGATGCAGTCTCACTAAATATTGGCCGTTGTTAAGGTATGCTGAACTATAAGAATAGGCTCACCGAATCTGATAGGTTCCATGAGTCAAGTCTTGAATTTCATTCGGTGTTAGAACTGGAAAATCTTGAAGATCCAAGAAACCATCCACAAGTGGTCAATTGATGCGACGTCTCAATAGATTTTCTTCCATGACTCTTTCTAGTAAATTATTCGGCCTATTAATGAGTTCTAAAACACGATTGCAGAATACATAGTCTTCTGGACCGTTTTCGGTTATAGCTGGAAATAATTGCACATGACACTTGGAATATGTTTGATAATGTTTCACATGTATAACTGTTAGGAACTACATTCCGTAAGAATCTGAACTTATTCTGTAATCCACCAAACACTGCTTCGACTACCCATCTAAGCATAGTGACCAGACGAGATTCGTTAGCCTGTTGTGTTGTCAGTTTCCGTTGACCATTTGGTAGTAAATGTGGAATAAAAACGTTTAGACCTATATTTTAGCATAAACCAGTCGAGTTTCTGTACCTTCGGTCATAAATAATGCTGTCATTCTCGCGAAAATATGTAACAAATCCGTTATCATTCAAAGCCATGGCATTAAAAATGGATGAATCATTATTTGCCGCATCTAATGCATGAGGACCTGAAACATCTATTATATATCCATCTGGTGCAATTACAACGGAAAACTTAACTAGATTGTCCCTTTTTTGAACGCAATAAGTTTTTCTTTGAGATCTGTGATCCGATGGTTTTTGGTGATGCAGATAGGTAGCATCTACCAAAACTACCAAAGAATCAGCTTGGACACGGCAAAGTCTGTTGGAAATTGTGGTACTATGTAGTTGAGCGTAATCCTCTCGAGTTATATGCCCATAACCAATATGGCACGGTATAAAATTATTGGTTGCTGTTTTGGTTTCATGCCGAACATCATCCCTAAAACTTTCTGACTGAGATCAACCCATAAATTGACAAGAAAAAGTACAATACAGTTTTTCTTGCTTAGGTTTTTCCTAGATTTTATGTCATCGTTATTTTCGGCAAGAGTATTGAATTGGGCCCTATTGAGACCTGTCAAACATTTGTAGTCTTCATTTTCCATGTTTTGAGAATCGAAGTCAAACATGTTTGAATGTTTCTCTAACGCACTAACACGCTCAGTGAGGAGATTTACGATTGTTTCACTTTCAAGTATACTCAAAGATCTTGGTGTTGCTCGTAATCTGATCAGTCCAAGTGCCTCGTCAGAAAATACTCCATTACCTAGGTTATTTGGACAGCACCGATTTTCTGAATGGCAAAATATTCGGCACTGCATTCATAATTGTAAAGCTGCTCTCTTTGAAACACGTTGCCGGATATTAACCCCACACACACAACATACCAACTGGTTGCTTGGTAGTTTCAAGCGTCCTTTAACATTTTCATCATTTTTATTATGATTTTTATTGTTAACAAGTTCTGGATTACCTTAAAAAATTATTTAAATAAATATATAAATCAATTACTGTCATTTATTCACTATGAAAGACAAACTGTCCCGCTACGTGCGGGAAAATTTTTCGCTATTCCCGCACCAAGCGAGGAGTGCCGGAAAAAAGATGTTTTTTAATTTAGAGTGCATAATTTTAAGGAGGTCCTTTCGCCACCAATGGTAAATAAAAAATATTTGATTATGACTAAAATTAATTTTTTTCTAATAGTAGAGGTCCTTATTTATCTAATAGTGAACTTTTAACTATACCTTACCGTGCAAATTTTTGAGAAAAATTTATTTTAAAAATGTGTGTGTTTCTACAGTGTCTTACGAGAAAGTAAGACTTCAACAACAATTTTCGAATTATAATTAATTTTACTATTATTTATTGATTAGATGGAGTAGAAAAAAAATAAAAATAAGGGTTTTGAAATATTTAGGTTTTGTTTTTCACAATAAAATATATAGGTTACCGTGGAATTTATTGAGAAATTAATATTAAAAGATCACAAAAAATGTTCAACTAGGTTACTTCAAATTTTTTTTTAATATTAATTTCTCAATAAATTCCAAGGTAACCTATATATTTTTTTGTAAAAAACAAAACCTAAATATTTCAAAAACCCTGATTTTAGTTTTTTTCTACTCCATCTAATCAATAAATAATAATATAATTCGAGAATTGTTGTTGAGGTCTTATTTTCTCGTAAGAAACTGTACAAATACTCACATTTTTAAAAAAAAATTCTCAAAAATTTGCACGATAAGGTATAGTTAAAAGTTCAACTAGATAAATAAGGACTTCAACTATTAGAAAAAAATAAATTTTAGTCATAATCTAATATTTTTATTTAACATTGGTGGCAAAAGGGGTGGCGAAAGGACCTCCTTAAGTAAAAAGTTGTAATACAGTTTTCTTAAAAAATATTTCAAAATAAAAATGTTTTCTACGAACTCTTACAAAACGACATCTTTCGCCACAGGATACTTTCAGCGAAAACTTGATTTCCGTCACTAGTGAGAAAAAATCCCATAACGTTTACTTTCGTCTCTAGTGATGAAAGTAAGTTGTTACATATTTTCATATATCAGTCGCCTCGTATAATAGTTTGGCAGCTTATAATTATTAATAATGAAATAAAAAGATGCTCATTAAATTCTATATGCGTTTTTACCTAAACTTTAATGAATTAAAGATAAAATAAAAATGTATAAAAATAGTGCAAATTAAACCAATCTACATCTAGTTTCCTGGTTTTCATTTGTTTATTTGAAGTTTTATCACTTTTGAGAACTGTCAGTTTCAGTTCGTCCTAAATTTAACACATTTTCATGATGTCTGAGTCAGAAAGCGATTGTACTCCCCCAGAAATTATTTTTAAAGCTGAAGAAACCTCTTCAGATTTATTACCGGCCAAATCAAAAAAGAGATATGAAGAAATTTATATCAAATTTTTGGACTGGAGAGAAAAAAATAAAGTGAAATCATTTTCGGAAACTGTACTACTAGCATACTTTGGAGAAATATGTTCAAATTTTAAACCGTCGACGTTATGGTCCATTTATTCGATGCTAAAAACTACACTCTCTGTTAAAAATGATGTCGATATTAGTAAATATCCAAAGTTACGTTCGTTTTTGAAAAGAAAATCTGATGGTTTTAAAAGCCAAAAATCCAAAATTTTTTCGTCTGAAGACATAAAGACTCCTAAAGAATGCACCTGACTATAAATATTTAATAACGAAGGTAACGGAATTATTATTTTTATTTTAACAAATACTTAATACATAACTACTAATATCTACAGGTAGCATTAGTTTTTGGATTATCTGGCGCTTGTCGTTGCCACGAACTAAAAGATTTAACAATAAGCGATGTAAAGGATACTGGAAGTATTCTGTTAGTTAAAATCCGTAATACAAAAACAAAAGTTCCGCGTTCTTTTCATATTTCTGGACCCTTTTATGATATTTCTAAAAAACATATGAGCCTACGTCCCGCAAACATGGATCAAATTAATTCAAGATTCTTTATTAACTATCAGAATGGAAAGTGTAGCAGACAGGTTGTTGGAATTAATAAAATCAGTAAATTTCCTAACGAAATTGCTCAGTTTTTAACGCTTCCAAATCCTCAAGATTACACTGGGCACTGTTTTCGCAGAACATCCGCAACGCTATTAGTGGATGCAGGAGGTGACTTGCTTCTGTTAAAAAAGCACGGTGGTTGGAAATCTAGTAGTATTGCGGAAGGACATGTTGATGAATCCACGAACAGTAAAAACCAAATACAAACCAAAATTTTACAATCTGTACAAAATAAGGAAACTACTAGTTCATCCGATTATGGCGCATCATCATCATCTGAAATGACATTTAACAGTAGAACAAATATGTCGGCATCTACCTCAATAAATAAAAAGCTTGAGTGTGATACCCCCATAATTTTGAACAATTGTTAGTTAATTTTTTGTTATTCCTAACACAAAATAAAGCATTTGCTAACGTTTGTTTTTTTTTTTTTTTCATTTTAGTAGGTACCTACATGACATAATAGAGTTCGTAGAAAAAGTATAGTGTTTTACTCGTGGAAAATCATTTTTTGAAGCTCGTGAATTGTTCTCTCGCTTCAAAAAATGTTATTTTCGTCACTCGTGAAACAATATACTATTACAATTTTATTAATGCTTAAACATTTTGTTCCTATTACAATAATAATTATTTACCTTGACATCTAAATGAACAACACCATTTATTGCAAATACTACAATGGTCCGCTGGTTCAACCCATTCTACTCATATTTATTAAAAATTCGTGGTAAATCGCATAATTGGCAGGTTTCGAAGTGATTTTTTTATTGATATAATCATCACAACAGAAACATTTTATTGGAGCCAATAGTAGGAAGGTGAAAAGGATATATAAAATACAAGAGGTAAAAGAAAGACAGGTTTTTCTATTCTAGATTAATATTTTGACACAAGCCTACTTTATTTTTCCATTTTAAGAGTATATCACCGTTATGTATTTTGCAAGGCTTTTGAAATCCCAATTTTCTTTGAACCGGTACAAGGAAAATTAATACAGGCATGAATAAAAATGCATATATTACACGTTTATAGGAATACAATTTTAAATTATGGCTTCTATTTTTTATAAAACGAAATATTACAGACTGATAGCTTACACGGTTTAAAAAAAAATGGGATTTCAAAAGCCTTGAATAATACATAGTGGCGTTAGACTTTGGATGGTAGACAATTATAAATAAATAAATAAATAAATCATGTTTTAGTTTTTATACATTTTTTAATAATTTTGTTTTTGGCCTTTTAATACTTTATTTATCTTTTAAATTGCAAACTTTGTCGTAAAATGTGTTGCCTATGTTTTACACAAATTAAGGCCCAGCCAGAAAACATCTTAAAACATAAAAGTCTTAGATCTGTCACAGTATAAGGCTTATAGTAGCACTGTAGAGTCACGGCCTTATAAGTTTTATAATAACTGCGATATTCAATTTTTACTAGACATCCACTTTTTGAAAAAATAATGAATTGCTGCTTAACGACTCATTTTAGATATCATGTATAATACATAAAGTCACACTAAAATTGACCGAGGAATCTAAATATGCAATAATATACAAGGAGTTCCTATTAAAAAAACATAACTTTGATATAAATCACCCTGTAGAACAATTGTAATTTCATTGAAAATATTTTTAGGTTGTAGCCTTAGAGGTCCTACACCATGCCCCAAAAATGAATGTTAAAAATGTGCCTTAATAAACTCGCAATCTTCCACCCACGCACTAATGGCCCACCCTGTATATGCTGCGACTGTTCTAAGCGTTTAGTATCCTATAAAAAATATTTACAATTGGGGTTCAACAAAATAAATAAAAGTTGCAACTGTTTATCTAACATTAAAACTCTATAAAAAATAAATGTTTTTTTTCTAGTAAGTTTAATATATAATAATTATTGTTGTTTGTGACTGTAAAATTTTATATTATAGAAACTTGTAATAAAATAAACTACATTCCGTAAGATACATATTGTGACTAGTTTACAATAAATATTATATTTAAACATAAATACATTAATTTACTTACATTAGAAGCTTTAAAAAGACATTGAATTGATTTCTCCTTGTGTTTTTTTTTTTAGTTTTACATTTGATTTGTATCCTGTTTTACGATTTGGAACGACGTAAATCTTGCTTTGATGTTTTTCGTCACTCATGTTACTTGTGCTCAGGTACTTTTTTTCATATTATTTTGATTCTTTTTACCAATTTTTTAAAAAACCACTTCATTTTACATTGACTTACATAGAAAATTGACACCGCTGTTATTCGACATGCCAACTACAGTCAATTTCGCGAACTTTATAAAAAGAAGGACAGAAAGAAATTTGACCATTACCGATTCGCCTCCTCCTCTCTAGTCTTCATAGGATCCTTTTACGTCAAATCAGGTCCTTTCTATGGGTTTTTAATGATTATCAGTCACATGGGTTTCGGGTATTGTTGAAGACTTGGTACATTTACAGTCTGTACAACAAGACGGGATTGAAAAAGACACATTCAGCACCACTAACGCAAACAGCAAGGATGACGCTTTGCACCTCTGAGGTAGTATTCTCGAGTCACGAATATAGATTCGCATGCGAGATTTATGATTTGTCTCACTTGGTTCTCGTTCAACAAAGTGAAAAACATTGTAAAACACGTATGCGAATGTCGGTATTCGTGATTCGAGAATACTACTCCTGGCTAAAAATACAACATGGGCAAAGAAATGTCGAAGTCAAATTAGGCTGTCCCGCTTCATCTGCGGCGTAGTTTATTTAGAAACTATTTTGAAATCATAGACTTTCCATTAAAATTGGTGTATTTCTAACAATGTAATAACAATACACGACAAAATAACCCACACTTTTGAAAAGTAAATAACGTTAATAAACAATATAAACAGACTACAAGGCGTTGAGAAAAAACAATTAAAAATTATGTGCTCATCGTCGTTCTAATTGTCATTAAAACGATGCATATGCAACTAATAATACAAAAATTAATTCTGGTTGCCCAAATGTCAGTAATATTTAACAAATACACAATTTTAATCAAATTTTAGTCAAAATTAGCAAAATGTTGTAAGTAATCACGTTACGGAATGCAGTTTTATGTAACTCGTTCATGTTGAGGTTCCTCGCTCTGCTCGTCCCGCAAATATTCACCCGTTACATAAAATAGGGCATTTCGCAACTGGTTTCATAAATAGCTATTAAATATACATATTGTTTATTTCAAATGAATTTTTATGGTTAAAAACCAAAAAATAATGTTGTTTATACTTACAAGCTAACGTAGTGCCCACTAAATTATTTAAATAACCAAATCTAATAATCATTTTGTAAAATTTACTTGAATGCTGTTCACTATAAATTAGTTCGATGACTCTGAGATTTTTAATAACCACTTTAAGTTGTTCGTATAATAGATATGTATATCAACTCGTGACTTTTAACGAAAAAACGCTATCAACAAATTGTATATTTATTTATATACGATCGTAAGATTTAATGTTTTTGATTTTATCTGTATTGATTTAATAATCTAACCGCCGATCTTCTATTTCTCTTAACAATAGCTGTATTCACCATCGTAAAACGTATTTTAAGAATCATAGAAACACGTTTCATAATCAGCTGAGCTGATGCTGAACGATTGTCCATTAGAGGTCCATATTTTGTCCTAATAATGTCCTGGATCTCCATGAACAACGCCAGTACCGGTTTAAGGTACTTTTGCGCCCGGTGCTACTTGTAATCGCCACCCTATCTATTAATAATTTATACATCTTAGATTATTAAATTTGAATATTATTTAAAAAAAAAAAAAAACTAAATTACAAAAACTGTCCCTGTTAAATCCTCCCATTCTACTAAAAGAAGTTCCTGTGGGTTGTCGAAAAGTCAGTTGTGGATGGCGGCCTAAAAATAACCGAAGCCAGTCTTTTCCGGCACTTTCATTTTTGGACGAAATCCTATTTTCTATATTATTTTTAATTGCAAGTTGATAAGCCAAGTGCCTTGTCAAACCAAAAAACTTCGATTCCATTTGTAAAATATAATCGACCAATGATATTTCAATTTCAGGTGGCAAAATGGGCTTCCTACCCAATTTGGCAGCAGTCAACTCGTTAAGAGCAACATCTGTTTTTGCTGTTAGACGACATAAAGTAGTTTTGGCACATTATAATATTTAGAGGCCTTTAGAAAACCCATTTCTTTTATTCTAACAGCTTGTATAGCTCGCTTCATTGCCTGCTTATTCCATAACTGCCGTTTGTTTTGACTTTCTGGTTTTCGACGAGCCATTATCTGCAACGAAAATGGCAGTGCTGTGTTAAAATATAAGGATGGGTAATATGGCCCACAATGCCATAATAGCCTACCCTTTAGTGGGCCATATTGTCTGCCCCGCCACCATTTTACAAATAACTTATTCTGTAAAATCATCAATTGAATAAAACAATATTATTCGTAAGTAATTACATTACTAAACAACATACTACAAATATAAAATCGAGTTGATAGCTAATTTATAAAAAAAAATCTATCCGAAACTTACGAAGAAATAACATGGAAGACGCTTGAATCACAAATTTAAGCACAGCATTGACATATACGCTCTCTCAAGGTGATAAACTCGAACTAACAGTGGGAACTTTGATTTTCTGAATAATTCGGGTGGTCCATATTGACCGCCTGGGCCATATTTACCGAACTTACCCTATGTTAAAGAAAACTCATTTTACTTCATCCAATCTTTCGGAAATTTATTAAATCATTTCCATCATCAGGGAAACTACAAAATAATGTTGGAAAATAGTTACAATGGACCAAATTAAACTATAGTTACTACTTACAATAAGTTGAGATTGTACACTAAAGTCTTTTCAAATTTAATTTACGCCTGATGTAAACAGAAGCAGGTGGACGCTAAAATTGAGCAGGGCCGTATTTTACTTTTCCGTCTTGCAAAAATGTAAAATAAAAGAGTGTAATTTTGAAATTATTTTTTTATTACGATAAAAACATATTTTGTGAAGTAAAACTATAAAATAAATGCCATACACGGTCTCCCAGACTTTAGTGACATTTCTGGACGAAGATAGGTGAGCGACATAAACTGCGTTAACCTGCAATACAAATTAATAAATGTATTTGACTTTAAAAGAGATGGTTGCATTATATTTAGTTCATTACATATGTCTACTGTGATACAGAGCATTAAAACAATCATATTATAAAATTATATTGTACAGGGTGTCCAACTAATTGCAAATGATGAAGTGACAGCTTCGAAACCGGTCGCCAATTATATTGACTTGTGAGAAATAAAGGACCTTTTCTTTAACCCCTTACACTTAATCCCTACTACTCACATATGGCTACCCTCACTCCAAATAATATATATCTACTAAAAGCATTAAAAAACTTTAAATATAAGAAGTATTTGGTATTTGAATTTGGTATTTGATTTAAAATTGTGCACCTTAAAAAGAAACCTTTTGTATTTTTGATAACTTTTGTTCTTTATTGTTCTTGTTCTACTAGTATTTAGATTAGACAACTTGTACCCTGTATTATAGCAATCTTCCTTACTTGACTAAGCACTATTCTGAATCGGATAAATTAGTTAGACTTGAAAGGCTATCTTCATTAATCAAAATTACAAGTGGTTCTACCTGAACCTCTATAATATTATCCAACTTACACATTTTTACTTCAACTTTTTGGCGAACATGGTCGATACACTTTTTCCATTTTTCTGGTAAAATTAATAATATTACTTCATCAAAAAGAATTTTAATGTCTCCAGATTTAAATGTTGAGTTTTTATCTGTTACGTATTGTTTAACGTCAACCTAGATTAATTCAATAGGGTTAAGTTCACAATGATACGGAGACATGTGAAGTATTATGTTGTTTTGCTGCTTAGCCATTTCATCTATTACATACCTATCATAATGTTTATGTTGCTTACCAAGTTTTAGAAGTTGGATCTTAAGCATTTGGTAGTCGAATTCAATTTTTTCCCTTATAGCCATTGTTAAATATCACCTTTTTTAGACGTCGTAGATATTTTTTCCAGCTTTCTCGAATAATAATGCAGTTATCTTCTAATTTTGGTAGAGTATTTGAAAACCACTCTTTGAACGATTCTCCACACATTTCTTCATGGTAGTCACAGGATTTTTCAACTCAAATACATAAAGTGCATTAGAGACAAAGCCTTCTTCACGTCCAATATGGCATATAATGAGCTGTTTTTACGCACATACCTGATGGGTTTTTAAAACCAGTTAAAAGTTCTTTCAAAAAGGCTTGTCTGGATGAAAAAACCGACATATCGAAACATACTTTTGATTTGGTGTGGCCTGCGTTAATCCAAGTCTCAACAAGATAATATATTTCTTGCTTTTCTTCTCTGTACCGTTTTATTTTTTGTGGCGTAGGACGAAACAATTTTATTTTTGTCTAAAAGCAAACTATTTTTTCCTCGAGTTTTAAATTTAAAATTAAGGGTTTTGAAAAGCTTGTAAAATGTAGCTTGCTTAAAAGTAGACAAATATGGATCATCGTTGACTTCTTATAAAACCTTATCAATTGTTTGAAGTTAATTTCTAAAGAAGAATTGATGTACTTTGCGCCTTATTGCATTTTTATCAAAATCATTCACAGAACCACTAATTTGTTTATAACGTAGCTTTCTTTTTGGTTCAGAAAATTTATGAATCTGCCTGTACTCCTTCATAACATTAAAAACGGTTTTAGCGCACATCCCTGTTTTATCAACAACTCTCCTTTCAACATCATGTACCAACATATCAGGGTTCTATAAAATTTAATGCTTATAAATATTAAGAACCATTTCTTTAGTACGGATGATCAAATGTCCCTTTTTCAGTCGCTTTTTAGAAGGAGTAAAAACATTTTTCTGGAATTTATCTGCTGTATCTGTGGAGGACATAGTGTCACGCAGCAATTACAAAATATAGTCACTTAAGTGTCCATAAAATAGAGTAAAACATGTTCAAACTAACAACGACCACAAAAACAAAAAAAAAATAACACAATATATGTATATCTAAACTATAATATAATGAATTATAATCAATCAAACATACAAAATGTCCAAACTAACCAACACGGTGAATGCTACCAAAACGCCGTTTATAATTATCCAAATTGAACTGAATTCGACTCTGACAAAAAATATTTGCGCGTCGTCTAAATGACTAACGACCGATTAACCAATAGAAGCACAAAAAAATGTCACGTGAGCTGTTGCTGGATGAGAGAAATTGTTTTGACGCGGCGTAAATGAAATCTGAATAGACTTTAGATGTTCTAACAAATTTGTGTATATTTTTCATAAAATAGTCAACTAAATTTATAAATTAAAATTACTAAAATTAAAGTTATTTCCATTCCAATTCAGTTTCAATATACTTCGTTGTTCAATGTGTAATTTTTTTGTCAACAATTTGACATTGTCAAAAAATGGCATTTCACCAGAGTCAACACGAGACGGTTAACTTCATAGCAAAAATTGATTAACATTTAGGTATAGTAGTCATCAGGGTCAGCTGGTATTTTATCTTTGTCATGTACATTTTTTCCTTATAACGTTTTCTTGTTCTCATAAGCTAAAAGATAGGGTAGATGTCGCTGGTAACGTTCCAGCAATGTTGCTGTTATGAACATTTTCCAAATTTGTTTCTTTTACATTTAAATAATAATGATCTTATTTATCCATTAGTAATACTTATACCTATTGGACTTTTAATTGTATAATATATATATATATATATATATATATATATATATATATATATATATATATATATATATATATATATATATATATATAACAAAAGATGTGTTTTAAGAAATATATAGCAGGATTGTGTACAAAGATCAAAAATAAAAAGTCAATAGCACTAGAAGAAAGTTTGGCATCACAGCACGAGCATTTCACTTTGACGTCTGCCAGATTAACGTATTTCTAACCTATCATTTTATCTTCTTGTCCAATTTTTTGTTTCTATGTTTGGTGACTTTGGTGTCGTTTTACTTATATATATTTTACAATTTAACTTGTAAATTCATTTTTTTGATTGTTTTTCATTCATTATTAGTTACGTTTTTAAATTTGTTAGTAGTGTTTTCCCCGGTGAATGACATTTTTATCGTGGTTTTTTCATATTAGGTAGTTTTAAGTTTGTTTACAAACCCGAAGGAACTAACAATGCCCGGATCACGCCAGGATTTTGTTTAATTTCCGTAAAGTAAGTATTTCAATTTTATTGTAGAACCTTTGTGGTGTGAATGTTTATTATTGTTTAATACAGAATATATCTTATTATTGAAATCATACTTCGTTTTATTTTCCTTTTTAATGCTTTTTATTTTGTGTACTAAAAAAAAAGATTTTTTTCTGATTTGATGTGCTAGTAAATGTGAATTACATATGTATTCACATTTCCAGTGCATTAAATCAGAAAAAAAAATCATAAAAATAATAGATAAAGTGGATCTACATATTTGAATTTCCCGCGGTTCTTCTTTTTTTAAAGAAAAATTATAAATTTACTGGTTGCTTATAAAGAAAAAGGCCACTATTAAAACAAGGTATACCAGCGCCATCGGCCTTATCTTCCAGTCCAATCGCCCAGTCAATTCTTGGTGAAAAGCAAAATTGCATTGAGTTAACCGTCTCATTAGTTGTCTCTGATTTCACTTATAAATATTGCAAAACAAATGAATGAAAGAAAAAAGAAAAAAGATTTCTACTTAAAATAAAAAAAATATTATAAATTCATTATAAAATAACTTATTACAAGGAGTCAAGAGATAACACAATATGTTAATTTAATAACGGTTTGTCTTTTAATAAAAGATTTTGGTAAATTTCACTAAGATGTTGTATGTCTGTTTTTTGTTCATGTTTTTAGGGTTTTGAGATATAAATGTCATTTCTAGAAACTTTCTTTTTGCAAGGTTAGATTCAGTAATTAAAACTGTCGCTGATTCCCAAGACATGTGTCCTTCATACGAGTCCTTCATTTGAGACATGTGTAGCAAGTGCACATCTTTCCAGGTGTACTCTGCAGTCACTCTTGTGTGATGTAATTCGATCTTTTAATCGTCTGCCCGTTTCTCCGAATTATTGTAAATCACAATTTGTACAAAAGATTCTGTAAACTGCATCCGATAAGAAAAGCTGAGGGTTTTTTTTTGTTTTTTGTATAAAGAGCCTAAAGTTAAAACATTTTTATTTGCAATTTTGATGTTATCTCTTGTATTCAAAATGTTCATCAGTTTAGGAGTTAGATCCTTTATGTACGGTAACGAAATATATCTTACACAATTACTGGCAACAGAGACTGAATATTTGTTGATGTTCCGGGAATTGGTTTATTTTTTAATATCGTTGTTACATTATTAGTAATTACTAAATTATTATTGATGTTATCATTATTACCTTGGATTGCAACATCAGTGACAATACTACTAGAATTGAATAGGATTTTATCAATTAATTGTTTAGGATATCCATTTTGTAAAAAAAGTGTTTTCAGAATGATTAGGTTTTTTTGATGAAAATTGATATCTGGATCTGTAATACTCTACTTTTCATTTGTTTCACTAAGTTATTTTTCATTTGAAATGGGTGATGTGATTTGTAGTTAATATATATACCTGAACTACATGGTTTTCTATACCAATCAACTTTTAGCCTGTTACTAGAAGGATCTCTAATGATTCTCGTGTCAAGGAATGGAACTGAACCAGAACCATCCTCTTTTTCGATGGTAAACTGTATGTGTGGATCGAAGCTGTTGAAAGTAAACAAGATCTCATCAATACCTTCTGCGGGAAAGCTAACAAATATGTCATCGACATATTTTTTCAAAAAATGTACGTTGAAGGATAAGACAGGTATGGCTGTATCTAGAATATTGTCCATCACGTATGTTGCAATAATTGGGGATATACTCGCCCCCATTGGAGTACCAAAAGTTTGTTTGTAAAATTTGTTATCAAAAGAGAAATAAGTGTTGTTAAATAAAAAAGTTATTATTTCAATGAAAGTATCATAGTCAATATTACAAAATGATTCAATTTTTTGCCAATTAACTGTAATTGCTCTTATGGCTGCATCAAGATAAACATTACTAACTAAAGAGGACACATCTAAACTCCCTGGTGGTAATTGTATATTATTAAATAATTTAGCTTCTTCAAAAGAGTCTTTTATGTAGTAATAATTGTTATAATCATAAGATTTAGTTAAAATGTCAGTCATATAAGTAGCCTTTTAATTCTGTAGGAGCTCCAATACAAGAAACAATAGGTCTTACTGATAAAGTAGCTTTGTGAATTTTCGGCAAGGCATAAAATTTAGGAGAGACACCATTATAGCGAGTAAGTGATTTTTTCATTCTTTCATTAATAAAACCTTTTTCTTTTAGACGTTTAATTAATGTATTATTTCTTTCAATAGTTTGAGTGGGATCTTTATTAATTTGTTGATATAATCCACTTTCTATGATGATTTTATTTGATAGTTGTTTTTCTATAACTACTGTTACATTGCCTTTGTCCGCAGTAGTTACGAAAATATCAGGATGTTCTTTAAGAAATGATTTGGTTTTATTGAAGAGATGTTCAATTTTTTTTTTTTAAATATTATTATTTATTGTTCTGTTAACATGGTTAGTTATTATATTTGTTACTCGAGCTATAACAATGTTTTTTTCATTTGGATCAGCAATAATTGATGTGGCATAATCTACCTCTGCTAGAAAGTTTCTAATGAGTATCTTTCAATAATTTTGGCTCTAAGCTAAATTTAGGACCTAACGCTAAAATGTCTATTATGTCATTAGGGATATTCACATTTGTAAGATTTTTAACCCAATGTGGTTGGGTAACAATCTTATCCTCTATTTGTTTATCTTTTAGTTTACTTAATTTATGTTTTTAATTTTTACTCTGTAAAACAATTTATTGTATTGTCTTTGTTGTTCAGCTACAAACTTATTGAAAGTTAGTTCATTAGTATTAGAAATTATGTCATTCTTGAATCCCTGTAAGGATTTTTTTATTTTGTCAATTGTTTTATGCGTGTTAGAAATTTCAATATTTATAAGTTTGTTTCCTGACCTGTATGCTTGTCTTGTCGTAGTTTCATCCTGTATATCTTGTCTTAACAATAAATTATGTAGGTACTGGGTACTGGTCTAATAGTTGAGTCTATGTGATTTGGGAGTATATTGTGTCTTCTGCATTGTAGTAGGAATATTCTTCTGTTGTATTTATGCGCTAGTTTTATCTTTGCTTTTGACCATTTTTTAAAAAAAAGTACAGTATTGGGTCCATATGTAGTCCTAATATCGTCATAAAACCCCATGCCTATCTTTAAGAAGAACTAGAAGGGTAGTCGTTGCTAACTAAATAGAAAACTAACCAATTATTGGGGAATTCAGCAAATAATATGTTAAAGAAAACTCTTTTTACTTCATCCAAGCTTTCTAGTGTACAATCTCAACTTATTGTAAGTAGTAACTTTAGTTTAATTTGGTCTAGTGTAACTATTCAAAAAATGTCCATACTGGACAATTTAATAATTACCAAAGTTCTAATAAATCTTTTGTTTTAACGTTATATAGATTATACAAACCGTAGGTACAAAATAGGACACTGCGCATAATCCTACTTCGAAATTATTGACCAATCATAGTTGAAGACGTCACATGTCAGAGTGTTGTCCGTCAAAATTTATTTCAAATCTATTGTGTCCTCAGAGTAAGTAAGTAGTAAAGAGAGGACAGTAAACAATGTTTGTGTCGCCATGATAATATGGTCGAGAATTCTAATTAGAGAGAAATAGATTAATATCTCTATCTCTTTTTTTGAATTTGTCAGTTTTACAAAACATTTCTCAGACAATTATTCCAGTGTTTAATTTAAATTTGTTCGTGTTGTGGTGTTAAAAGTAATTGTTATTAATATTATATTCATAACAAAAAAGTCATATTTTGTTTTCACTTCATTAAAAATGCACCTACCTATCTTTTAAATCATTTTATTTTATATTCTACTTGGTCAACATTTACGCATTTAAAATGACCCAGCGAAATTGTTTTACGGTACGCTACTGCTGAGAATTCTAAAACGAGTGAGAAAGCCTTCATTAGAAAGAGAGATACTGATTATATGATAGCGACATTAATATTGTATAACTTTATGC
The DNA here is from genome assembly GCA_927349885.1 of Psylliodes chrysocephalus. NCBI lineage: Eukaryota > Metazoa > Arthropoda > Insecta > Coleoptera > Chrysomelidae > Psylliodes > Psylliodes chrysocephalus. The sequence goes on along the minus strand of OV651822.1, from coordinate 45,482,182 downwards.
AGAGGTGGCCTATCTGCTATTCTAAGATTGTGTCAATTAATTTGAAGTATTTTTTAGCGCGTGTTTGGTTTAAATTTTTGCGATGCAACTATGACGTCACGTACGAAATATTATAAACCAAAGCTAGAATTTTTAAACCAGTAGGAGGCATATGCATGGTTCAATAAGGGTTGACACGTTGATTTTGATTTTGGCTGTTGTGTGTTGTTTTGCTCTGTTCCATCTTTGAAAATTTTGATATATTTGACGTTCCGTTAATTTTTATTGATTTTTGATAATTTCGTACATATATTATGTGATTCATATTCATACATTAATTGGTTATTATGTTATCATATAAATATTGATATTTATTGTTATATAGGTTACTCTTGATTATGAAACAATGATGCAATTGAAATAAGGTAAAAGGATTACTTATCAGTTGTACGTTTTTGGCAAAAATAATTACGTAGATTGTATCAGATTCTGAATTTGCCAGTAAATAATTAAAAGCGATTAAACGTTCTTTGGCACAGGACGTTCTAATTTAAGAATGTTTGAGAAGCCCAAAAAAATCTACAGCAAAGGATCGTCAGGCAATCGCGTATCTCTTGGAGCTATACATGGTATTTCCGAACTTGGCGTCCAAATTTGTAGGGGTGGTAGTTCGCATAATTTGAGACCGATTCGCAGATTTCATTTTTCCAAAATATTTAAAATAAAAATAATTAAAAATTTTAAACAGGTACGGTCCTGCACAGCGATGGGATTGCTTCGACTCGCGCGCGCTACGATTGCACTAGAAAAACAATCGGTTACGTCTTTCGATACCGGCCGGGCGGAGGGAAAAATTTGCAAATCGAATCTGTTTTAGAGTTGTAAATCCCGATGAGTAACCGATCACGTGACTATTGCGCTACGCGCTCAGGGTAGGACCCGCTTTTTTATTTTTTTTTATGGCTCTTTTTTGTTTATTATAATTTTTTTAGAAAAATGAAATCTGCCAATCGCTTTCAAATTATGCGAACTACTACCCCTACAAATTTGGACGTTAAGTTCGGAAACACCCTGTATAATAAATATATGATGTCATATTTATGGACAAGAAAAATACCAAAAATAAAACTGTAAACAACGTTTCAGATTGCAATATATTAATAACACTCCAATTTTTAATTAAAATCACTATCAAACAAACACTCATCTTCCTTTATCTGAATTAATAATCATTAAATTCAATTCATTTTTTAAATCGAGTTAGCTTATCCTTTTTACAACTTATTATTTCAACCGGTAATCCGTCAAAAAATAATACGATCGAAATAAGAATATTTTTAATTTTTTCATATATTATCATAGGTTATATTTTTAAAACACTCTATTTTTGCCATCTATTCATGACGTCACTTTAAATATGATTTAAGAAATATTTTAAGCCAATGTGGTGGCTAAAAAGTTTGGAAATTAATATTAAAAATGTCAAAATGTGTTTTAAAAAGCTGCATCTATAATAAAAGTGCGACGTGTGACGCCGATAAAGATTCTATCGACGGCCATATTTGTTTATTTGAAAATAAACAGCACCAGACTTGGTAATATTGGTACATATTACAAGTTGACAATTGGATAAAGGTTTTTATTGTAACCTGTTTACTATTTCTTGTTTTACGAGGAATCTGTTTTCGGGAAGTGGAAAGAGTAACATACAATAAAATACAAAAATATGAATATCATTACCAATTTATTCGTTTCAAACTTCACAACTAGATTTAATAGTTATCAAAACTATTTATTTAGTATTTTTCTATAATAATATGGGATCGATCTATTTAATTTATATTTTGTTTAAAGATTATAATTTATAAGTTAATTTTTTTAGTATAAATACTCTATACAAGGTGACCCAACGGGGGTTTTGGGAAATAATATCGTTGATGTTAAGAAACGCTCGAACATTTTGTTTTTATCTTTACATCATATTTTTATATTTTTATCATATTAACTGTCATACGTCATTCCCCTTCACTCCTTTACTCTAACCAATGCAATTTAAATAGGGAAAGTTCCAAGTATAACACGTCACTAAAAAGATAATTTTAAGGAGAATTCGGCAATATGACTATTCATTGCATTATTTTTGATTTTGACGCCCCTAGCGGGATACAAAACTGTTTCCTATTGTAAAGTTTGGCACTTCATTTGAAAGCTAATTTTATTCGAAATTTAAAGCGTAGCATAATTTTTCTATTTTGGTTATATGAAGTTTGTATTTCTTAACATTTGAACTGTGCAATTATTTATGTTTTATTATGTCGTTTATACGGGCTGACAATATCGGTAGTCACACTGAAGCATCTCCATATCATGAGGCTATCAGAATCCGCAATCTGAAGGGAAATGCGAACATGAAGCATATCTTCTACAATTATAAGATCAAACGAACTTACCTTAAGTGAAGTTCGATCTTGATTATACACTGCGCTCCCTTCGAAGATGATAAGTAAACGTAGTACTCATTTATGAGCTAGTTGTGCACCATAGTCCAAAGCCAAAACTTATAACCTCACTTTCTATGTAGTTCCCGCATTTTGCGGGCGTGGCTTACTTTTCAGTTTGGTGCCAAGTTGTGTACACACGTCAAATCGAAAATATTTTAAATTTTAATAAAATATAGGAAAATATTATTATTCATAAACAGAAACGTTGAAAAACGATTCAAAATTGTGTCGTTTAAGTAAGAAGGTAAAAACACTCAAGAAACAACAAACTGAAAGAAGAAATCTTAAAAAGCGGAACCAATTGGGAAAAAAGGTTTCATAAATTAAAAATATTGCCAATATGCCTTTCCTTTAAACCAAAATATTTTGGTTCATAAATTTTAAATAGGATCCTAACAATATTCGACAAAGTGTGTTTAAAAGATTGTTTATTTTCTCAAAGTACTTAAACTTGAGTGACATTTAAAACAACATTGAACCATCACAACTTGCTTCAAAAAAAATATGTCATTCATCCTAAGTAGGTGGTACTCGTCTAATTCAGTTTCACAGTCGTTACATATAAAAGGCAATGTTCTACTTACCTTTGTTATCGGAGTAATCAGCGTAGTCGAGGTAAGTAGTTTGAACACAGGCATTATTGGTTATTACGTTTTTTTCCACTTTAAACTGATCGGTACTATTATATTTGATACCGCTATATTACAATCTGATGTACTTATGTGAATGTTATCTATAATTGTGTGAGAAATGTTTCCGTAAAAATTATTAAACTACCTTTTCCAATTGAATCGATTGTTAACCTCAAAGATGGAACAGTATAATTATGGATACGACTTCTAGAAGTGTAACAACCAACTTGCCTACAGACCATTTGTCTTTAGCTACTATTGTTGATATACTATTAAGAGATTAAGGTAGCACTGTCACCAGCCAAAAGGCCCTGGAGCCCATAAGGAACATCCATTCACCAATGGCAAATAAAAAAATTAAATTAAAAGAACAAAAGTTATTCCTTAATAGCATAGGCGAGCGGTTCTTAGCAACTAATTTTAGATTCTTATAGTCTTAAGGGAAAAAGAAAACCGAGGCTTCTCAAATGCTCGAAATATTTTACTGATTTGGAAAGATGGGGAGAGATTAATAATAAGTATTAAAACATTAATAAATGTATATTTACAATACGTACAAAATTTGACTAATAGTCTTAATAAAGTATGAATAAAATTATATTTAGAAAATAAAGCACTACTTAAATTATTTATTGTTTCGGCCTTTACTTGATGAAAATCCATATTATCTTAAATGAGTAAAACCAAATCTTTTATTTTAAAAAAATAAAAATTAAAAACACTACACATGACATGTTTCGAAGTACAACTTCTTTTTCAAATGTGACTAATTTACAATTCGGTGTCCAATATATATGCGAAGTAATTTAACCAATCAAAGTAATTAAGAAAATACATCAATAACATAACAAAATAAACTGACTATTTAAAGTAAATAAGGTTACTTAAGTAATTATGACATCAATCAGAAAACAATAAGATTTCTTCTTTGATTATAATATTGACTTGATTACGATCTAATAAGTTTTCTACTAGCTGAAATATTTCTTTAGGAGGTATACTAGGAAATAAGTTTGTTACATGTTTCGAAGTACAACTTCTTTTTCAAATGTGACTAATTTACAATTCGGTGTCCAATATATATGCGAAGTAATTTAACCAATCAAAGTAATTAAGAAAATACATCAATAACATAACAAAATAAACTGACTATTTAAAGTAAATAAGGTTACTTAAGTAATTATGACATCAATCAGAAAACAATAAGATTTCTTCTTTGATTATAATATTGACTTGATTACGATCTAATAAGTTTTCTACTAGCTGAAATATTTCTTTAGGAGGTATACTAGGAAATAAGTTTGTTACATCGAATGATACTAATTTTGTGTTACTAGGTAATTTATTGTTTTTTAATGTTTCTGTTAATTCATAAGAATTTTTTATACTGTACTTAGAATGAAATTTGCAGTTTTGTTGTATAAGTTTAATTATTGCATGTGAAAGTTTAACTGATGGAGCCGTGACAAATGACACAACTGGTCTAATAGGATAGTTCTCTTTGTGTAATTTTATTAAAGAATAAAGTTGTGGTGGTTGAGATTTCATTTGTGTTAGTTTAAATTTGTTCTCTAGAATCAAAAATTGCTGTTGAATCCTGAATATTACGTTTTAGTTCTTTTTGATATTTATCTGTTGGATCAAATTTAAGTATGCTATAATTATTGGTTGCTTGTAAAAATGAAAGAGTTTTGTCAATATAATCTATATTATTAATAGCAATTACCGTATTTCCCTTATCAGTACGAGTGAAAATGATATCATCCTGTTTTGCTTTATCCTTTATAGTTTTAATTAACTTACTATCTTGATTTGAATTGTTATTATGTAAAAATTGTGTTTTAATTATTTTCGCAGTATTACATTTATGAGACAAAGTATTATATGAATCTTTTAAAGGGATTTCTGTTTCTATTCCTAAAATTTCTAAGTCTAAATTTAGAAACACTTAAAATAAATAGATTTAAAAATTCAGATAACCTACTAAATGATCAGTTAGATATTAATAACTCATCTTTATTAAATCTCTTTCCTAGTTTTCTGTGAGATAATCCCGGTAATGATACTATCTTATTGTTATCTGATTGATATCATAATTACTTAAGTACCCTTATTTACTTTAAATAGTCAGTTTATTTTGTTATGTTATTGATGTATTTTCTTAATTACTTTGATTGGTTAAATTACTTCGCATATATATTCGACACCGAATTGTAAATTAGTCACATTTGAAAAAGAAGTTGTACTTCGAAACATGTCATGTGTAGTGTTTTTAATTTTTTAATTTTTATTTTTTTTTAAATAAAATTTTTGTGAAAATCTACCAAATTTGGTTTTACTCATTAAAAAAAAGCACTACTTGATAATATATCCTAACCAGGGGCGGTTTCTCCATTGGTTCATTTGTGCAGTGAACACCCAATTAAATTTCATAAAAACACATTATTTTATAATTACATAAATAACATAAAAATATAAATTTAATTTTAATATTTTTATTTTCATACGTGTTAATCTATATTTTTTGGTACATCATTGCCCTCTGGCTGATCGCGTCTCTGTGGCACAGAATACCTAAGTATACTGTGTCTGGGCGCATTATGATGAGTGAGCCTAACAAGAGTGAGACGATTTGGTGAATGCATAAAGTTAAAAAGAGAAAACAACACGCCAACATATCCTTCAAACGTCAAAGGAATATATTAATTGGCGCGCCGCTCACAAACAAGGTTGCCAAACCAGTGTTGCCAGTCTAGTACAATTCACAGATGTAGTACATTCTGCTTGAAGCAGTGTTCACGTGTAAAATATATTGTGTTCCTTGTTTGGGTTCGTTATCTATAAAAATCCCCTTTTTTCTCTTCAATAAATTAGATGTCACTGCAAATAGAATTCGAAAAATTTGCTACATTTAAGGAATCTGGTACATTTTTTAGAAAAATCTGGTACATAACAAAAACATATTCTGGCAACACTACCAAATCAAACAGTCATTCCGTCTACCTGGGTTTCGGTTATATAGCGCGAATTTAGAGATGAGTAGTAATAACGTAAATATACCTACTTAACACTTACAGATTTGCCAATATCCATCTCTAAATTCCAGTGTGACACCGGAATCACTTGGAACTTTAGAGACGTTGTAACCGAACTTTAATTTTAGTTCAAGGATGACTTACCCAACTCCGACTCAGCTGAGTTCTGTTTATAAATATGGACCTGAATATATTTGTATCCTTGTTTATCGATATATAAAAGAAGAAAGTGAGAATACACTCAGTGAAACACGAGATCCCTTTACAAATTATACTTTTTATGGATTTGTGTGTTCCGTGAACTGAATTTTCGTTGTTTTGAGGTTGGCTGTACTGGTCTTAGGTTCTGTGTGAATTTACTAGTGTTTATTGCCGCGTTTGAGAATCCACATCGGATTCATCTGAGATGTTGTGAATTTTTTATCACGTGATAGAGAATTAGATCTAAATGTAGATGTAATAAGCAAACGCTCTAGACTTTATTTGGTCACGTGATAAAATGTCAATGACAAGTTAGAAGTTTATACTTATTAAATTTGACTTCTGAGACTACAAATCAACCGAAATTTGAAATATAAACAAAAATTAAACAAACTAATCACTTTTATATTCATGCTAGCATAAATAAAGAAAAAATTGACAAACAAAGGCTTCACAGAACACTTACTTTCTAGCATGGAACAAACATCTCATTCACATCTCATTTCAAATCGAGATGTAAAAAATGTAATCTGAACAGGTACATCTGGGATAAACAAACGCAGATGTAGATGTAGTAGATGTGTCCGATGTGGATAAAAAAAAGCTCGAGATGTAATAAATGTATCCGATGTGGATTCTCAAACGCGGCATATGTACGATGGAATCGTATTTGGTGAAATTTATAAAAACAAATAAACATAATTTCGAGTGCTTATAAAAAAGAATAATGCACCTCGATCGGAGATAAACATTGTTCAAGAATGTGCCATAAGAAATAGAAAGTTTAAACATACTTTTAAGATTGAACAATATATAAAAAACTTCGTGGTTATGCGGGTGTGATAAACAACATGCTTTGTTTTGTTTTGTTTTGTTTTCCTTGTTTAGTTTTTGCAAACAATGAAAATACTAAATCAGAAAGGACAAAAACGGGTGTTAGGGATTCATCTCATTTATCAGCAAAAATTAAAAAACACTTTTATTATTATTATTAAACTACTGAACTACCTAATGAACCGAGCAAAAGCCTGACACTCATTATATTAGGTAAGCATGTTTTTGCATTATTTCTATAATTTAAACTTGACGTTTCTTTCTTGCACTGTATTAATCGAGGAATTAATATTGTACCCGACATTGTGTAAATTATATTTTTTTTTGTGGACACCCTTTTTAAATTATAACGAGCCGCTACTGCCTTTAATTATAAAAAAATCTAATTAAATATGGGGGATTTAAGGGGGGGGTTGAAATTAAAATTAAAAACAAAAAGACAAAAATGAAAAGCGATATCAACATGAAATTTTTAGTAAAAATCAAGCCCTATAAGGAGATGAGGCCTATTGATTGTGAAAACAATCTGGTAGAAAATGGGTAGTTAAGGGAGTCTGTTAAACTGCGAAGAGTATCATTTAGAATTCCAGGCATTATATATCTTTATTCTAGTTTTTATTTGTGTAATAGTATGTATTGTGATGGGACTGATCTCATAAAATAAACATTTAAAACATTTTAGTTCTTATTTTATTTAAAAGTTATTATTTTAAAAGGTATTTAAAAAACATTTTTTATTTGACATCTGTGACAAATTGTGAAAATGATTAAATTTACAATTAAAACTGAAAAATGGTAGGTAAAGTTTCATATAATATTTTTTACACAAAAATCAATGTCAAGCTTTCTACATAACCTTATATACATATATTTAAAAATAATCTCAAATTATGAACAAAAGTCAGTTTACTAACTAATAATGTTTATAGGTGGTTTTCAATGTATTAAAAACAAAACAAATATCACACTAACTAAAATATTTATTTATTAATAGTTATAGTGCTTGAAAATAGTATGATGTTGATAATAACTACATTTAATACAAACTCAAATAATCAAAAAAAACAGCGATATTGGCTCTTCTACAAAGTTTTGGACCGAACTTACAAAAATGATAAAAGTATTGGAAAAAGTGAACACCCATTTCAAATTACCACAAGCCGCCACTGATCCTAACTTTTAGTAAAAGATTTATGACAACTAGATAAACTTGCTATTGAATCAGGTATATAGTTTGGACTTATTAACAATTAAAATAATACCGGAAACTTTAATTATATAATAATATAAAATATGTATAAGATAAATAAAATACTCGGGACGAAAATATAAAATTGGCATTTATATGTAAATCAGTTTATCATCTCAAACAAAGCACAATAAAGTAAGTTAAAGATATTTACCCATATTCACAAAGCGCTGCACAAGAACTTTACACATTACTTTATTTTGGAAATGAGAGCTCTCGCCTTTCGGCTAGTCTGGACCTAAGTCCCCACTCGAAGTTCTTTTTTTTTGTCTAGTCTCTCTATATAAACCCAAAATTTACGTGAGAGTTTTGTTTCTAAAAATTTCAATGCTCTACCTTGAATTCTCTAGTTCAATGTAAGCCATTGACTAGATTAATAACCTAATTGTTGACGATATTACAATACGTGTTTCCTTTATAATTTTTAATTTAAAACATTAAAAATACTTTTTTTAGAATGTTTGGTAAATTCTTAATATTTTTCAAATAATAATGCCAATTATTACAGAAGAGTTGGCAAAACTATCTTCATAGAAATGCAAAGCAAAAATTCTAATAGAGTTGTAACATTGTTCTGGCGTAAAATGAGTGTTTTTCAAAATATGGCACATATAAAACATTTTTATATTGTTTGAGAAAAGGCAAATGTTTTGTAAACAAATGGATTATTATTTAATTATGTAATTTTCCACTTGTAGATTTAAATATTAAAATATTTTTTTATCTCAATAAAGTGGTTGATCTTTGGGGTATCTAAAAAATGACAGTCCGCCTTGTAACCGATTTTCGCAACCGTCCACACAACAAATATTTTTACCGCCCATTTTAATCCAAAATGAATAACAAAGAAAAACGAAAATTATCTGAGACACCGTGTACCTTGCGCTCTCAAACGATACACGCAAGACCGAGGGCTGATACGTTAGAACAGTGGTCGCCAACCTGTCGATCGCGAGCTACCGGTAGCTCACGGAGGCAATTCTGGTAGCTCTAACAACGATTTTAATGTAAAAAATACAAACTGCAAAAATCAGAGAAGCTTCCGAAAATTCCACAAAAAAATCTAATTGTCATAATATTAAACATAAACAGCGCCAACGTTGCGGTGACCGATCTGCCGCTGACGCCATCAAGCTAGAATCGGCTAGAACCCACCAGCCGGACCAGCGCGTTAGTGTTCGAGAACGATCAGAATTGCTTTGAACGGGATAAATACGCACGACGCGGCGACATTGCGCTTAGTTTAAAACTAAACGCGTAACCAACGTCCAGCGGTTGGGTTAGTAGAGAACAACAAAAAATAATATTATGGCAAGCAGTTGTAAGAAGGTAAAGACATACCACTTTCATTCGGAATGGGAAGAACAATACTTTTTTACAGAAGTTAAAAATAAAAATGTGTGTTTGTTATGTAATACTTCGGTCTCCGTTGCTAAAAAAGGAAATATTGAGAGACATCATAAAACTGTACATTCTAATTTTGAAAAATCATTCCCACTACATTCTGCCGCCAGAAAGGAGAAACTGAAACAGTTAAAAAAGCAGTTAATTGGACAACAATCAATATTTTTAAGAACAGTCGACAAAAATAAGGCTGCAACTGAAGCATCGTATCGTATGTCCCAGATAATTGCACAAAAAAAGAGACGGGGAAATGATAAAACAGGCGTTTTTAGAAGCTGCTGATTCGTTATTTGCCAACTTTAGAAATAAAGACGAGATAGTTTCAGCTATAAAATATATGCAACTTTCTGCTAATACAGTGATGAGACGTGTAGAAGTAATGAGCAATGATATTTTTTTTACAGTTAAGAACTGACTTGGATAACTGTGTTTATTTTTCACTTCAACTGGATGAATCAACAGATGTCTTTGACACTGCCCAGATGGCCGTATTCGTCAGGATGGTTTTTAGTGATTTTACGATTAAAGAAGATCTTTTGAAGTTTATTCCACTGAAAGGACACACTACTGGACAGGAGTTGTTTTCTTATTTAAAAAATATTATTTCTTCCGAGAAAATTCCAATATCGAAAATGGTAGGCTTAACAACCGATGGCGCTCCAGCTATGGTGGGTTGTGATAAGGGTCTGGTGGCGTTATGTCGTAAAGATGAAACTTTTCCGCAATTTCTCTGTTACCACTGCATTATCCATCAGCAAGCATTATGTGGAAATTTCCTGAAACTAAACAACGTTATGAAACTGGTGGTAAAAATTGTGAACAAGATTAGAGCTCAAGCGTTACAAAGAAGATTATTCAAAACCTAGGCCGATGAAGTTGACTGTCAATACGGGGACCTACTCCTTCACTCTGAAGTCCGATGATTAAGTAAAGGACGGGTGCTGAAACGTTTTAATGATGTCCTATCTGGCATAGTTCAATTTTTCAAACAACGCGTTGAACCGACTCCGGAACTAGAAAATTCAATCTGGCTTAGAGATTTTGGTTTTCCCGTGGACATTACAGAGAAATTAAACAAACTTAATTTGCAGCTTCATGGGAGAGACAAAAAACTAGAGGAAATAATTTCTGATATAAAAGCATTTATCAAAAAGCTGGAGTTTTGGGAACAAAACCTAATTAACAGCAATGCCAAGCATTTTCCTATTCTTTTAGAAAAAATATCTCAAAATCCATTAGAACCCTATGACAGCAAATATCATGTAGAAATAATTTCTACCCTGAAGAATAACTTCAAAAATCGTTTTAAGGATTTTAACGAAATGGCTTTAGTAGCGCAGTTTTTTGTTTCACCCTTTGTGGAAATTGATATCCAACAGTTTGCAACTTGTGTTATGCAGAACTTTGGCGAAGACATCGTTGCAACAGAAATGGAAGTAATTGAGTCTCAAAATGATTTAGCCTTAAAATCGTTAGTCTCAAGTACCAAATGTATCTATTGTAAGTAAAGACAAATATTTAATTCTATGCCGTGTTGCCTTGAAAGTGAAAGCATTATTCAGTTCAACCTATTTGTGTGAATCTTCTTTTTCCAATATGAAGTTTATTTAGAACAAATATCGCAATCGACTTACAGATGAACATTTGGATAATTGTATTCGAATGGCTGTATCAAATTATACGGCAAACATTAAAAAAATTATCGATGAGTCTGAGTGTCAGCCTTCTCATTAAACGTGCCTTTTTATATTTCAATGTTTATGTTCATGAAAGTGCGTTACTTTTTTGTTGTTATTATTAACTATTTTTAAATTTTACGTGACATGCCGTTGTGGCTGGATAAAAGTTTGTGTTTATTTTTCAAACACCTTCGTTTGGTAGGTAGGAATGTAGCTATGAACAAGTACGTACTAGTAATATTAGTTATTTTGTTATTAGTTTATTATTATCAATCAAGGTGGGAGGATGTTAAAACGAAGTCTGTTATACGGGAGAACCTCCTGTATATCAAACAATTGGTGTTTTAACGATAGTTTTAATATTTTTTGAATAATGTCATGTTAGTTTTTAAGTATTTGTCATTTAGAAAGGAAGTTGTATTTTCGATAATATATTTTGAATTATCTCTGCAGTTTTCCAATTAATATCACCGGGTAGGTGTCCTGTAATAAATATTATTTTTTACAAGGGTGATAAACTAACCTCGATCAATGATTACGTCAATATAGTAAAGGATCTAATTCAGACAAAATTAAAAAAAGATAGATGAACTATTCCAATATATAGAGGCATTAAAATCGGAACTCAATCAAAAGGTCCTACAGAAGGTGCAAACTAATGCTTCCACTTGTACGAGTGGCCCGTCCACTAGTTCTCCACCTTCTTTGTTCTCCGAGGCTCTTCAAAATCAGCCTTCTTATATAATTAAACCAAAGAATAAACAAGATTCCCTTGCTACCAAAAATGATATGGTTAAGAGTATAAATCCTATTTCCACAAATCTAAATTCGACCAAAGCAGTTAACGTTAAAGATGGCGGTCTTATGGTGAGTTGCAAAAAATCAGAAGACTGTCATAAATTAAAAAAGATGGTGGATGAACATCTTGGAAACAAGTATACTATCAAAGAAGTGTCAGTGTTAAACCCTAAATTTAAAATTGTTGGAATATCTGGAAAACTGTGTGATGAGGATCTTATAAATTACCTGAAAAATCAAAATAAAAAGGAAGTATCCGGTGATCTTAAAATTATTTCTAATGTTCCTCTAAATAAAAATAAGAAACTGTATCAGGTAGTTGTCCAGTGTGATATATCTACTTATAAAAAAATGTATTAGCACAAGAAAAATTAATCATCTGTTCTGATTATTGTATAATTTATTATGCTATTTATTTGAGACGTTGCTTTAAATGTAGTGAATACCATCACTTCTCAAAGAATTGTAAATCAACTATTTTCATATGTCCGTTCTGTTCACAGAACTATGAGCTAAGAGAATGTCCAAAAACTAGCGAGTATTGCATTAATTGTCACAACTGCAATAAAACTAATAATAATCAAGTTTCGGCTAATCATACAACTCTAGATAATAATGATTGTTATGTATACAAAGAATCACTGGCCAAATTTAAATCAAGCATTGTCTCAGTTTCATAGCGACCAGTCACTAAAAAATGTTTCTAAATCATTATGGGTTCCTACAGTTACATGTTATTATCGAAAACCTCGAGAACTTTATATCAATTCTACAATATCATCCGAATATGATATATTAGCATTAACTGAGACAACGACTTAATTACAGATTTTGAAATAATTGATGCCATAATATATGATATATTTCGAACAGACAGACGTTATTCTTTAACTAATAGTTTCAGGGGGGAGGATGTTTGCTAGCTTTAAAAAAAACATTTATCGGCATTATTTAATCATTTAAGCTTGTATAATTTTCTTCGTTATCTAATTAATATTGATATCATTTTCGTGAAAATTAAATATGACAATGTAATAATAATAATAATACTCTCCCTAATTCACTCCCTTACGAGTGAATTTTAACCCCAAAAGCTGAGCTTGTGCGGGGAAAGGGACAACTATTATTATTATTTGCCGTGGCGCTCCGGGGCGACTTAAAGATGATTGATGGTGCCATTTGACTTACAGGTGAGAAAAACCCGGAAAACCCCACCCATCATCATCGAGACGGTAATGCATGGCGATTTTATGATCTGCATGTCATATCAACAGAAATTGAATTTCTATTAATACGGCACACATCAAATCCTATACCGAACCATGTAATTTAATTAAAAATCCACATGGTCTGGTCTTGGATTCGAAGCCCGGCAGTCTCGGACCATAAACTTGCCTATAAATGAATATAGGCGCGTTAGACTGCTACACCACCGACTCGATAATGTGTATCTATATATTTTAAAATTATATGTTCTGCCTAATATAACTAATGAAGAATTTGAAATTCTTTTGGATGACATAATCTATTAATTCTTGGTGACTTTAACATAACGGAATATGCATCTCATATAAATGAGTCTCAATTAAATTCAACTAGAAAAATTGTAGCACTTCAAAATTTTTAAGACTTCTACAGCTTAACCCAATTTAATACGGAAGTAAATGAACTTAATCGCATTTTAGATCTCATTCTATCTAATATTACAGAATGCAACGTAAAAACGCCTTAAATATTCTAATATACCTTATTCACCTCTAATCATTGAGATACCATTTCAGCCTCAAAAAATCTCTCTCCGGCCTCAACAACTGGGTTTCATTTTAAAAAAGCACATTTCCCTAGTCTCTACGAGTGTCTAGTTAATTTCGATTTGTCATTTTTAAGTATTAATGTTAACAAAGCTCTAAATCTATTTTATAATAAATTAACCGTAATATTTGAAAATAATGTATCAAAAAAAAGGGTCACGAACAGGCATTACCCTCCTTGGTTTAATTATGAAATTATAAATGATCTCAGGAGAAAAAATTAATTTTGGAAAACATAAAACAACGGATGAAAGTTTTTTCTTAGCTTATAAATATACCGAAAATGGTTTGCCTGTGAAAATATCTACTGTCACGGCAATTTTTTGCTTTCCTTTCTGTTTACAGATAAGGAAAGTATAGGAATCATGATAAAAGTTGCTTATGCCTATAGTTTTGGTCCTATACATGGTGTAAGAATACAGGTGAAGCGGTAAGCGGTAAGCGGTACGAAATTTGGTCATTCTTGCGCATGACGTCATTTTCGAAGCATATATTTTTGTTTTGCCTATGTCTGGAATGTTAAAAAGCAACTTTTAAAGTTATTCTAATATTTTCTTGGTAGTGTTTAGAACTTTATAGATATGTTTATCCTAATATTTAATATCATTTCTATATATCAACAGGCCTTTTTAGTAATTATTGGTACGTATTATTCAATTAATTTCTAATTAAATTGGTAGTGTAATTGATATAAAGTTAGGTTATGTAACATTTCTGTTATATTTTAAAGATAAAAAAATAGTTTCTATTCATTATTTTTATTTTATTATATCATTAATATTATTATTATTATTATATTATTGGTACATTAAAATCTACTATATTTTAGAAAGTGTAGTTACTAACAAAATGCCAGGTTGTGCAGTGTTGCAAGAACTATTCACGAAAAATAAAGGGAACAAATATTAAGTATTTTGGATTTCCGAAAACAGATGTAGCCAACGCTTGCGGAAGAATGCAATATTTACAAACCTAATTTGAATATGATTCATTTGGTTTTGTTTCTTTTATTAAGCTTGTATTTGTTTCATACATTTTTAGAAGGATAGTTTTGAAATACCCTTACAGCAGAGGCTATTAAACTACTCACCTAAAACTGGCAGAAACTTAAAACAAACAGCATTTCCTACTGAAAATCTCCCAGTGAAAAAAAGACAATTGTCTTCAGAAAGTGACGATAGATTAAGAAGGCAGGTAAAAAGATATCGGCAAACATTTATTAACAGCTTTGTTAATATTTCGAGACATTCCAGACAATTGGCAACTGCAGACCAGGACAAGGAGAATCAAAGTTTGGAAATAGACACTCAAAATGTATTGGTATCATCAGAACTAAAAACGTATGCACAAATTTACCTTATTAACAAAAAATGTGGCTTTGAAAAGAAAATTACACAACTTAGCATGTACTAATTACCATTACAATCATTTCAAAACAATTGTTTAATTAAATATTAAACTTTGAAGTGATAATTGCTTTTATTTCAATATTAACCGTATGTTATTGTTTCAGATGTGACTACCGAAATGAAATTATTATTTTAGTTGAAAAATAATTCTCAAGTGGAAATTCAGGAAAGTAAAGTAAATGTTTCACTCCGATTCAAATAATGTTTTATGCAATTAAAATAAAAAGCGAATTCGTTGGAGTTCGGATGTCCCTAAGAAACATTAGTCCTAATAGATTTTTAAGAACTGTTTATTATCCTTTACCTGGGGTTACTACCTTAAGAGACTGGGCTAAATGTTTAAATTTAGAACAAGAAATATACATTATAGTGTTAAGCAAGATAAAGAAGTAAACATTATGTATCAACCATTCATAAACATTATTAAACATAAATAAACCAGTTTAAAATAACACTTCTGTGCTTTTTATTAAAATAAAGTATGTTTTGCCAAGTGTTTCTATTTATTAAATACATAAAGCGGTTTACCAGCATCCAACCATACAAGTTATTGATGGCCATGTTTGATGACTAATTTAAAATTAAATTATTACAATTATAATCTATAAAAGTTACTACATACTTTCAAAGTGATTATTTAAGAAAATTGGCCACTAACAAAATATACTGTTAATAATTCATTTCACCTTAATTTTATTGTTCAGCATTTGTTAACATTATACACAAGTTTATTTAAATCGATTCAAAATTATTTATTGTTGAAGAATTAATTACATACATTCTTATTAACAAAGATAGATAACATAAGTTAAAATTCAAAGGAAAAGAAACAAACAAAATATTCATAAATGAAATTTTTTGTTTTAAATTCTAATATCGAGACAAAATATAATATAAAAACAAAAATGCACAACACTAAAGGTACCATTTAGGTAGGCGCGACAGACGACCGTCGACGCGACATACGACCGCCGACACGACCGGAAGTGTCGCTTCACATTTAAAATACATACAATTATATGAAACACATTTCGCACGGTGCGACACGATCGAGAAGTGTCGTGGACACAGAACACTTACTCTTAGAACGGTATCTCCCATGTTAAAAAAGGATGATAGAGTTTTCAGCGGCACCTGGTGGACGTGGTTAATTTTTTTTCAATTAAGTCCTTGTCTGGTAAGAGGCCATATGAAAGAATAGAAAATAATAAAAAGAAGAAGAGAAGAAAAGCGCGAGGCTATTCAAATTTGACAGTAAAAATTATCCGCATTAAAAACTGTTAGCCAAATTAAGATTTGTTCACACAAATTGCATTTTTGCTTTATTATAGCGAATATCGCTATAATAAAGCAAAAATGCAGTTTGTGTGAACAAATCTTAATTTGGCTAACAGTTTTTAGATAAAAAGAACAAGCATATTCAAAAAATAAATTTATTAAAGAATATATATAATACAAATCCAATATTTAAAAAATTGTATTATGTATGAAGTAGCTGGATGGCTGCTACATATTCCAGGATACAACACTGTCCATCATTTTGTGAAGAACTTTAGCTGTGAAAAAAGAAAGACAGTATAAGTACAATCTCATTAAAATAAATGGATTAATAAAAAATTATAAGTCCAAGGAATACTTTATTTTTTAATAAGTCCAACATCTACGATACAGGTTTGCAACCCCCTAACGTCATGAAATAGAAAATACACAGTATATGTCGCGTTTGAGAATCCACATCGGATGCATCTGAGATGTAGTAAATCTTTGATCATGTCATTCAGTATACGTAAATGTAATGGAACAGATGTGTCCGATGGGGATAAAAACGGCTTGAGATGTTAAAAATGCATCCGATATAGATTCTCAAACGCGGCAAGTATAAAATAAATGAGTAGAGTACTAACTTTCCTTCTCGAAAAGAAGTCCAACATATATTATTAGTCTACTTCTTCTTCGACGATACAGCTTGGCAACCCCAAACGTCATGAAACAGAAAATACACAGTATAAGTATAAAATTAGGCATTCCAACGACTTGTCAAACTATAGTTTCCGGTGGGAAGGTCTGAAATATCTGAGGGGGGGGGGTAGCGACACAGTCTTGCATCTTAGACGCTTATTTTTTATTCGAAATAGTACTCGCCAAGCCTGCCAATTTATGAAAAATGTATAAGTGGTTTTTTTATATATTTGTTGTTAAATGTAATCCATTATTCATGATTTTGCGACATACGACAGAATACATCGTATGTAGCAACCCTTAGATATACCAAATCTTCCCACTGGCAGTTCATTTGTTTGGAATGCCTAATAAATGAGTAGATTACTAACTTTCCTTCTCGAAAAGAAGTCCAACATATCTGATTAAGCTGCTTCATATTCCAGAAAGGTCACAACTGTTTCTCACTGAAAAAAAAAATCATAAAACGAACACCATACTATTACTACTACTGCCACCACCACCACTACTACTAATTTTTTTGGGTTTTGTTTTTTGTAGTACTTTTACTTCTAATTATACTACTTCTACTACTAATTTTTTTGGGTTTTGTTTTTTGTTTTTTTAGTACTTTTACTTATTATACTACTTCTACTGCTAATTTTTTTTTGGTTTTGTTGTTTGTTGTTTTTTTTTGTTAGTACTTTTACTTCTAATAATACTACTTCTACTACTAATTTTTTTTAAATTTTTTTTTTTTTTTTTTGAAGAAAGGACATTAGGAATAATTTGCTGGCAAACATGTTATATAAAAAAAATGGAAAAAAATTAAAAGTAACGAAGGCTGCATGTCTTGTTGCAACCAGATGTAACATCTTGTAGGAATTCCAGTGAGAATAATAAATATTAAAAGATGGAAGATTAATACATAAAAGTTCTCTATATTTGTGAAAAAATATGAATTTAAAAGTTAAAAATTAAATGACAGTTCTTTTATTTCTTTTAGCATTATTAACATACCTTTTATGGGCAATAAGTTTAATTTGATCAACTAATGCTAAATCTAATTCATTATTGTTTAAATTTCTATGAAATTTGGTATCCCTGCCAGTACCAATTTTGTTGACATTCTTACACCAAAAATGTAAACTACATCTAACAATGATTTCTGAAATTTGTTTGGAAGCTTCACTATGTCTTTGACAATTAAGAGGCGTAAAATCGATTTTATCTTCCAAAATATTTTGTAATTTAACCAAGTCACCAATATAAATAAACACGTTTGGTTTAAGTCAAGACGCCATGACACCCCCACAAAAATCAATATTCACCTATCCTTTACACTCCCACCACCTACCCCTCCACCCGACTGCAGCACCACGCGGACGCGGTTGATTTTTGCTCTATCCCAGGCCTGCGCATACCAGTTTCCCACCCCTGGTCGTGGAGACACTTCTCGGTGCAAAGCTTTGATGCGTATCGCACTCGAGGTCACTGTCCTCGGCATCGCTTTTTTTGGGGTGATTCAGTTGGAAATTTCTTTCGTTCTAGGCAGCGTTGCCATATTTTGAAACAGTATGGGTAAAAAAAAACAGTAGATCTGAACAGTAGATTTTAATAAAGGGGAAAATAATTATAATTTGCAGTGTAGTAAAAAAAACCAAGTATATAAGGAACGAAAAATAAACTTTTTTCTACCCAAATTAGAAAGTAAATAAAGAATAAAAACATTTTTAATATATACTTAACGTACGGGAAAAAACCAATGAAAAATAATAAGTACCTGCTTCTTTTAGATCAGTCTGAATTGAATAATTCAAAATCGTTGTGTTTGGCAAATGCATGTTCTTTTTATGATGCCCTATTAATTCTTGGTTTCATTTTAAATAAAAACAATGATTATCTTGATGTTTTTTTTTTATGGAGCCAACCTACAGTAGTGGATGCTTATTACGCTGCTTTTACTGCAGAAAATGTACTAGAGAAAATATTCTTTAACGATTTGCTGAAGAATGAGGCAAACTTAATAAATTAAGATCAAAATTTGCTAGAGACAAAAACAGTAGATCTACGTGAAAATAGTAGGTCTGGCAACGCTGATTGTTCCCTCGAATGGTTACGAAGGGTAAAATTTATGCACCTGTTGTCCTACTCGACCTTGGGGTCGGTTCAGTGGTCGCTTGTCGTCTGTCGCGCCTACCGAAATGGTACCTTAAGTACGAATATGACAATCGAGAAATATATATACAGGAGTATACACATAAATTATAATGGACTACTTAATTCAAGAGATCACAGAAAAATTTATCCACTTTGTAGTGTGCCTTTTCGAGCAAGAGTTTCTTAACTTGCTTTTTAAACATATTTAATGAGTCAGTACTTCCTATTATTAATTAATTGGCAGGTGATTAAACATCTTCCCACTATACACAATCAGTGTTGCCAGAATATATTTTTGTAATGTACCAGATTTATCTAAAAAATGTATTAGATTTCATAAAAATGTACTAGATTCTATAAAATTACCAAATTTTTCTAAATATGAAGTATGGTCATTAAAGAGCAAAAAAAGGTTTATAGAGAACACGAACACAACAATTTTAAACAATATTTTATCTCTCGACAAATTTCTAACACTATTTTATCTCTCAAGCAGTTTTTGAATAAGATATTTTAATACATTTTGATACTCTTTTATCTCTCGAACAGTTTTTAAATCTTTTTTATCTCTTGAGCTATTTTGAAACAATATTTTATCTCTCGATAAATTTCTAACAGTATTCTATCTCTCGAGCAATTTTTAACAACTTCTTTTATCCTCCGAGCAATGTTTGTACAACATTTTTTGTAAAATTTTTAACACTATTTAATTACTCGAGCAATTTTTAATAGTTTTTTTATCTTTCAAGCTATTTTTGAAAAATATTTGATCTCTCGTGCAATTTTTGAGCAAAATTTTAACAATTTCTAACACTATTTCATTTCTCGAGCAATTTTTAAAAAAGATTTTAATACCTTTTGATAATATTTTATCTCTCGAACAGTTTTTAAAAAAACCTTGAGCTATTTTTAAAAAATATGATCTCTTGATAAATTTCTAACAGTATTCTCTCTCTCTCGAGCAATTTTTAACAACGTTTTTTATCCCTCGAGCAATGTTTGTACAATTTGAACATTATTTAATCACTCGAGCAATTTTTAACAGCCTTTTTTACCTTTCAAGCAATTTTTGAACAATATTTGATGTCTCGTGTAATTTTTGAGTAAAATTTTAAAAAAAGATTTAACACCTTTTGATAATATTTTATCTCTGTAACAGTTTTTAAACAATTTAAAACAAATTTCTAACAGTATTCTATCTCTCGAGCAAATTTAAACAACTTTTTTATCCCTCGAGAAATGTTTGTACAAAATTTTTTGTACAATTTTTAACACTATTTAATCACTCAAGCAATTTTTAACAGCTTTTTTTACCTTTCAAGCTATTTTTGAACAATATTTGATCTCTCGTGCAATTTTTGAGCAAAATTTTTATAATTTCTAACACTATTTTAAAATTTTTATTAATATTTTTTACCTTTCTAACAATTTTTAAACAATATTTTAAATCTCGAGAAATGTTTAACAGTATTTTTAATCCTCGAGTAATTTTTGAATAAGATTTTAATAACTTATGATTCTATTTTATCTCTCGAACAGTTTTTAAACCTTTTTTTTATCTCTTGAGCTATATTTAAACAATATTTTATCTTTCGATAAATTTCTAGCATTATTTTATCTCTCGAGCAATTTTTAACAACTTTTTTATCTCTTTAGCAAACTGCTCAATATTTTAACTCTTGATAAATTTTTAACAATGTTTTATATCTCGAGCAATGTTTGTACAATATTTTATCTCTCGAGCATTTTCTAATAGTATTTTATCATTCGAGGAATTTTTAAACAATGTTTTATCTCTCGAGAAATGTCTAATAGTATGTATCTCTTGAGTCAATTTTGAACAATATTTTATTTTTTAACAAATTTTTCAATAGTATTTTATCCCTCGAGCCATTTTTAAACAATATTTGTCTCTCGTGCAATTTTTTAAACAATGTTTTATCTCTCGAGAAATGTCTAATATTTTATCTCTGAAATAATTTTTAACAATATTTTAATTTCTCTTGCAATTTTTGACCAATATATTTTACACTTCAAATGGAACATTCGCTGAAAAAAGTACTAGATTTTGTTTCGAGTGTACCAGATTCTCAGAGAATGTACTAGATCTAGTACAATTGTACTAGACTGGCAACACTGAACACAATACAAGGGACACCATATATTTTAATTTCACATTTAAATTAGTTATTTGTGTATGGCTTTTATTAAGTCAAGTTTTTATCCGTACTGAGCCACTAAAACTTTTTAATGGTGATGTCTATGTAAATTTAGGTTTGTTTTGGCTATCACCTTGATCTCAATCTATCAGATAGCAATGCTAGGTATGAAGATTTAAATCCTAGATGTAACATCCTCTTCATGTTTTGTGAAAAATTTAGTTTCAGATGAACACTATCTTTTTTACGCCAGAGAGAAACTATATTAAGCTAAATTCTAAATAAATTACCTACTTTTTTTTGTATAAAAGCATAAAATATTTTTTTTATTTGGCATTACTTTTGCACAAGCGTCTATCTGCCTATAGTGACATTTCTTGTATTATTGAGTATAACTTAATGTTATTTGACGTAGTTGTTATTTTCTTCTAAATATATTTACAGTTTTATAATGATTATAGAACTAGGAAATAAAAATGCAACGTTTTGACAATCATTACAAAATGTAAACAAAGCCATGGAATGGCATGGCAGTGTATAGGCGGCCGTGACAATACCGATGTTGACGTCATAAAACCTGCGCACCGCTTCACCTGTATCCTTACACCATGGTCCTATACATGATTTCCCTAAAATGGACCGTATTCCAGATATTTGAGCAAAAGTGCAAATTTCAAATTTTGAAGATAACTCAAAAACGGATAAAGAGAAAAACACTAAATTTTAAACTTAAGCTTTAATCCATCCTACGGCGAGCTGAGTAAATTTAAGGCCTAGTCAAAGCATCTAGGAAATACTTTATAGGGTGTCGTTTTTTTACTAAGAAAATAAATAGTTTGACCGTATTTTCTTAGGCAACCTATTTGCAGTATATTTGAAAACATATTTTATTTATTAAAAAAAAACTTTTATCTGTTAAACAGATTGGTGGATGTCGACCTTACTTTGGATCTAAGACTATAATATATATGCTAATTTTGTTTTTAAAAATGGTTTTTGTATATAAATAGAGGTAATATAAACAATGGATGAAAAATACGAATATAATAATTAATTTCTTTATTATTTCGCTTATTTTTAAGTAATTAAAATAGATAATAAATAAGCCTGTCATAACACTCTTAATATAAGTTTTAAATCAACGACTATCTAAAATAAATTTCTCGACATTAACAACAAGATACTATAAAACTGATATCTGTTTAAATTCATTATAGTGCATTAAACTAATAATTAAGTCTCATAAACCTATAATAAATTTTAATTATTATCCTAGTCATAATAATATTATCTGCGTGAGTATTTTTGCATTTGATTAGGATCTACACATTCTTATCCTAAATAAATTTTGAATATTATAAAAAATAGGATGACGAATTTTATTTTTCCTTTATATGCGACTTAATGAAATGTTTTCTTTAATTGTATAACTAAGCTTGTTTCTACCTCAGGTGAATAAGTAAACTAGAAATAACAGTCACCTTTTTTGGCTTTAACATATTTCCCTTTCGTTACAGCTTTTTTTACGATTCTTTAATAATTGGTACTAACTTTGTTTTTATTACTTTATTTCTACAATTTTGTTTGTATAACTATATTTCTATAACTTACTTTCTAAAACATTCTTTTTATAACTTTGTTTCTGTAACGTTGTCTCTATTACGTTGGTTCTATAACTTTGTTTCTATAACTTTGTTTTTATAACTTTGTTTCCATAACTTTGTTTCCATAACTTTGTTTCCATAACTTTGTTTCCATAACTTTGTTTCCGTAACTTTGTTTCCATAACTTTGTTTCCATAACTTTGTTTCCATAACTTTGTTTGTATAACTTTGCATAACTTTTTTGTATAACTTTGTTTTTATAACTTTGTTTCTATAACTTTGTTTTTATAACTTTGTTTTTATAACTTTGTTTTTATAACTTTGTTTTTATAACTTTGTTTTTATAACTTTGTTTCTATAACTTTGTTTCTATAACTTTGTTTCTATAACTTTATTTCTATAACTTTGTTTCTATAACTTTGTTTCTATAACTTTGTTTCTATAACTTTGTTTCTATAACTTTGTTACTATAACTTTGTTTCTATAACTTTGTTTCTATAACTTTTTTTCTATAACTTTGTTTCTATAACTTTGTTTCTATAACTTTGTTTCTATAACTTTGTTTCTATAACTTTGTTTCTATAACTTTGTTTCTATAACTTTGTTTCTATAACTTTGTTTCTATAACTTTGTTTCTATAACTTTGTTTCTATAACTTTGTTTCTATAACTTTGTTTCTATAACTTTGTTTCTATAACTTTGTTTCTATAACTTTGTTTCTATAACTTTGTTTCCATAACTTTGTTTGTATAACTTTGTTTGTATAACTTTGTTTGTATAACTTTGTTTGCATATCTTTTTTGTATAACTTTGTTTGTATTACTTTGTTTCTTTAACTTTGTTTCTATAACTTTGTTTCTATATCTTTGTTTCTATAACTTTGTTTCTATAACTTTGTTTCTATAACTTTGTTTTTATAACTTTGTTTCTATAATTTTGTTTCTATAACTTTGTTTCTATAACTTTGTTTCTATAAGTTTGTTTCTATAACTTTGTTTCTATAACTTTGTTTCTATAACTTTGTTTCTATAACTTTGTTTCCATAACTTTGTTTCTATAACTTTGTTTCTATAACTTTGTTTCTATAACTTTGTTTCTATAACTTTGTTTCTATAACTTTGTTTTTATAACTTTGTTTCTATAACTTTGTTATTATAATTTTGTTTCTATAACTTTGTTTCTATAACTTTGTTTCTATAACTTTGTTTATTTAACTTTGTTTCTATAACTTTGTTTCTATAACTTTGTTTCTATAACTTTGTTTCTATAACTTTGTTTCTATAACTTTGTTTCTATAACTTTGTTTCTATAACTTTGTTTCTATAACTTTGTTTCTATAACTTTGTTTCTATAACTTTGTTTCTATAACTTTGTTTCTATAACTTTGTTTCTATAACTTTGTTTCTATAACTTTGTTTCTATAACTTTGTTTCTATAACTTTGTTTCTATAACTTTGTTTCTATAACTTTGTTTCTATAACTTTGTTTCTATAACTTTGTTTCTATAACTTTGTTTCTATAACTTTGTTTCTATAACTTTGTTTCTATAACTTTGTTTCTATAACTTTGTTTCTATAACTTTGTTTCTATAACTTTGTTTCTATAACTTTGTTTCTATAACTTTGTTTCTATAACTTGGCTATAACTTTGTTTCTATAACTTTGTTTCGATAACTTTGTTTCTATAACTTAGTTTTTATAACTTGTTTCTATAACTTTGTTTCTATTACTTTGTTTCTATAACTTTGTTTCTATAACTTTGTTTCTATAACTTTGTTTCTATAACTTTGTTTCTATAACTTTGTTTCTATAACTTTGTTTCTATAACTTTGTTTCTATAACTTTGTTTCTATAACTTTGTTTCTATAACTTTGTTTCTATAACTTTGTTTCTATAACTTTGTTTCTATAACTTTGTTTCTATAACTTTGTTTCTATAACTTTGTTTTTATAACTTTGTTTCTATAACTTTGTTTCTATAGCTTTGTTTCTATAACTTTGTTTCTATAACTTTGTTTCTATTACTTTGTTTTTATAACTTTGTTTCTATAACTTTGTTTCTATAACTTTGTTTTTATGACTTTGTTTTTATAACTTTGTTTCTATAATTTTGTTTACATAACTTTGTTTCTATAGCTTTGTTTATATAACTTTGTTTCCATAACTTTGTTTCTATAACTTTGTGTCTATGACTTTCTTTTTATTCCTTTGTTTCTATAACTTTGTTTCTTTACCTTTATTTCTATAACTTTCTTTATATTCCTTTGTTTTTGTACTTTTGTTTCTATAACTTTGTTTCTATAACTTTGTTTCTATGACTTTGTTTTTATAACTTTGTTTCTATAACTTTGTTTCTATAACTTTGTTTTCACAACTTTGTTTCTATGACTTTGGTTCTATGACTTTGTTTCTATAACTTGGTTTCGATAACTTGGTTTCTATAACTTTGTTTTTATAACATAATTTCTTTAACTTTGTTTCTATAACTTTGTTCCTATAATTTTGTTTTTATTAGTTTGTTTTAATATTTTTACCATTAAAATAACACTTATTGAAAGAGGAGAGAAAGATAATAAAATGCAAAATAAAATCTGACATTTATTTATTAAATAAAAATGTTTACATTGGTAATATTTATAAAATATATAAAAATATTTATATAACAAATATCAAATTATAAAAAAAATGTAGTCTGTTTTATGTGAACTTTTATTTTTTTACCGTAGCTATGTTAAAAAAAAATGATTTAAATTATAACGCTTAGAAAGAATAAAAATAGTTACTGTTTATAAAAAAAGATTGTTCTACGAGCACTTCCCCAATTGGCAGGCTATTACACTCTAGAGCGAATTAACAAATTGCTTTCATTTCAATATCACTATCACATTATGCATGTTCCTATCCAATTTGAAACTGTCAATTTACTAAAACTATATGTTTAAAAATGAATGGTGTAATCGAAGGAAAAATCTGAGAAATTCTTCAAAAAGTTTGGACGTAGAGGGGAGGGTGAAAAACACTTATGATGACCACTGCATATTTATAGTTAAAAATATTTAATTACAGCATGAATTTCGAATAAAATAATTTACTTTAAACAAATTGTTCCATTCAAAATATCTTGTATTTCCTCAAGAGATTTTCCCCTTGTTTCTATCACATAAAATTTAATAAACAAACACGTAGCAAAACAACAACCAGCAAAGAAAAGGAAAATACCTCCAATACCAACAGCTTCGATAGCAGAATTAAAAAATTGTGAAATCAAAAATCCAATTCCGAAATAACTGGATAATAACACTGAATTTGTCAATATTTTGACTCTCATTGGTAATATTTCTACAGGCACCACCCAACACAAAGGGCCGAAACCGAAATTGTAACTCATCATGAACATAGTAAGAGCTAAAATTGAAAGGAAATTTATCGAATCTGAAGCTTTACCGGCATTTTTAAAGATGCAGTAAATTCCCAATGTAGTTTCAGATATTATCATACCTAATCCAGACCACAGTAAAATAGTTTTTCTATCAAATTTGTTAGATATAAACGGCGTTATCATACCACTTAATAGTTGTATAACTGCTATAATTATGGATCCAATTTCCGGTGAGAAGCTGGAACCTGTTAGTACAAAAATTATCTGACTATACATGATTACTGCATTAATGCCGGTTAATTGTTGACCAATTACCAATCCGATTCCAATAATAAACGCTTTTATGTACCCCCTTGTTTTAATAATGTCCATAATGCTCCCTTCCTGTTGAGCTAATATTTGTTTTCTCATTTCATTAATATCGTCTTCCACATTATAGTTAGAACCTCTGTAAGTCCTCAAAGCCTTCTTGGCTAGTTCCTCTTTATTTTTTAACAAAAAGTAATATGGCGATTCTTCACAAAATAACAAGCTAGTAACTAAAAAAGCTATGGGAAATATTATTTCAATCGTGTTTAAAGTTGTTACGGATACGTAAGGACCGACAGCATAGCAAAAGAGTGCTCCAGCACTAATCATCATACCAAGTATTGTCATTATCGCTCCTCTATTTTCTTTACTAGTTATTTCTCCCATATATGGATAGATTAAACAAAATGCTCCTCCCATAGCAAATCCTTGTAAAAATCTCGCTACATAAAACACCTCTACTTTATGAATGGCTATCATAAGTACATAGCCTAATACTATAAATACTCCAAGAGACCTGTAGACTATTTTTTTTCCGATAACTTCCGATATAGCTCCAAACGCCCAGCATCCTATAACTGCTCCTAAGGTAACGAGTGATGTTAGCCATGATTCTTGAGTTGCTGTGACAACTTTACCAAATGGATTGTCGGATGAAATGTTTTGAAGTTTAGGAATTACCGGCGAACTCCAGCTTAGCAAATTTCCTATACACAGTGTCAGGCAACAAGCTGAAACAGAAAACGAACTACAATCTATTTATATTTTAATAATATTCTGTTTATATTCCAATAGTCATAATATGTTATTTTCCGAAAAAAAAAAACTTTTATTAAGCATAAAACCAAATTTTTTAACTCTATTTGTAATTTTTTTTTAAACGATTTTCGGCGAGAAGGTTATGTCTTAGTAGCAAATGTTCTATAAAAAAGTTTTTAGTACCACAAGTAATTCAGCATGTGATTTAAATAGCCAAAAAGATTTATGAATTAAATACTTTTTAAATAAATTTAAAAATTCGAAAACAAATCTCAAAAATCCCCTTACGAATTATTAAAACCATCCCCGGACCCCAAATGTGAAAACAAAGATTTGTAGATTTGAAAAAAAACCTGCCATTGTCGGGAGTCAAACCCAGATCTTCACGTTTTCCGGACGTGTGCCCTTACCGTGAGGGTATTATCGATATTGAATGTCGCGATTCCTAAACGGAAATTTAAGATACTTAAGACATTTGTGGTCCGGTGATGGTCTTTAATAATTCGTGAGGGAATTTTTGAGATTTGTTTTCGAATTTTAAAATTTATTTAAAAACTTATTTCAGATAATTATGACTTTTCGGATTTCGATTTGCGATCTACGATATATTAAATTCACAATTTAAATTTTTTTTTTTTTAAGAAAAGATTTAAATCAAATATTAAAGATACTTTACCTATTACTAAATGATTTAAATCAAAAATAATTATCCCTATTAAAGTATTTAAATCTTAAATATTTTTTAAGATTTAAATCATTTTGGATATTTACATCACATGATTTAAATACTTTTTTTAATTTGCATCATATTACATCACAAATTGATTATTTAAATCTTTTATAATATTATTTAGTGAGAGAATCGGTTTTAAAACTTGTCAGTTAATGATCCGAAAAATTGAATGGTACATTTTTTTGAACCCCCAAACCAATTCCAATATTAACCCTACGAAATAATGAAAATTTATTTAGAACCCCCAAGGTGAAAACAAATTTATTAAAAAATTTAAAAATTTTGTCCACGGGGATTTGAACCCACCTATACGTGTTCTACGCACATCTCTCTTACGTACTGAGCTATCAGACCATGTACAAATCGAAAGAAAAAAAATAAGTATATAAATTAAATTATTAAATAACATTTTATGTAAAAAATGTACATGGTGTCCCAAAATTATATGGTTATGTTTTGACAGCATAATCTACATCCTAAAATAGTAAAGGTTTATGTAAACATAGGTCTGAAAACGTTTCGTTTCCGAGATACAGGGTGTTAAAAGTGAAGTCCTGATGACACATTTATGAAAATATTCTCTAAACGTTTAAAGATAACGAAGTGAAATTTGATACAAATGCTAAACTTTTACGTTCTATTTAATGGACTAAATCCCTGTTTTTGATCGTCTTCATATAATTGCTCTAAGTTTTTTTGTTGACAGTTTTTAACAAATTTGGAAAACCAATATTTTCTTTATAACAGAGCTACTTTTGTAGCCCCTCACTATGACGCACCATTTTAAAAAAAAAAGGCATTTGAAAATTTCATGATAAGTTCATATTATCTTATTACAAAGTGCAAACAATAATTAGTAGGCCTGTGGAATCAGAAATTTTATTTTCTGTTTAACTTTGGAAAACCCTTAAACTAGGTAATAAAGAGAGGACGCGTAATAAGTATATCGAGCACACGTACTATTCTGTGCCGATTATCTATTGGCCGCCATTATTTTGGTGCTAATCATTTCAATGACACCAAAGTTTTTGTTCGTATTTTTTTCTAATTTTTTAATTAAACGACATTTAATAATTGGTTTATTACAATGGTTTATTGTGTAGCATATCAGTGTAAAAGTTATAGCGGCAAGAAAGAAGCAGATATTACGTTTCACAGGTAAATGATAAACATCAATCGTTTTTACTTTATATATTTTCTTATATTTTTCATTTTTTTGGTGTTATACAACTTGGTATTTACATATTGAACATGTCTCACTCCAGAGTAATAATTTTACTTATCAAGTTTGTTTATTTTATGCTTTTCATTGATATTTAAGCAATTAATGTTATTAAAATAGACAAGTAATTTTTTCCAGTGACGTGTCGTACAATTCTAAATGTTAACTTTTATTAAATTCTAATTTACTTCTGCTTTTTATTTAATTGCAGCAAAGTTTATTTGTTGTTTTATTTTAAATTTCCTGTAAATCCAACAAAAAAATTTTTGGATTCAAGCAACGAAAATTGCAAATTGGATGCCTACGCCAAATGATAGATTGTGTTAAAAACATTTTGAAAGACAATTTTTTATGGGATGGACTGTAAAAGACGTTTACTAAATGGAGCAGTTCTCACTATATTTCCTGAATTCCCTAAATGCATGCAGCCGAAGAAAGTACGTATACCAATAGACATAATTAAACATATATATTTTTTTAATTAGTTTTCATTATTATGCTAAGAAATTTTAAGAATTTAGCAACCCTTTTTTGTATAATTCAAATCATTACCGTAATAATTGATTTTTTGTAGGACTTAAAAAGAAGAGCATTGCATTTGGAAGCTGAGACGGGCCCTTTAAATAGAACTGCAAATAAGGAATCTATCCTAGAAAGCCCTAGTATAAAACGTCTTAGAAGACAACTTTTATAGATATAAAAAAAGAGTTGTTTCGCTAAAACTTCTTGTCATTATACCAAATTTGTATTATTTAAGGGTCAGTAATTAATTTATCTTTATTTATATTCACTCGTAAGGGGGTGAATTAGGGAGAGTATTATTTTTATCATTATTATTATTTATGTATAATTTTTCTTACTAGCTTAATTTAATGATACCCATATAGCACACTACATCTTAAAGACGTCCAGTCCATGTCTTACTTTCGTCCAAACGTAAAACGTCTTTGTTGGGATGTTTTTAGAACGTTTTAAATATGTCGGTAATATCGACGTTCAACTCTTTTCGCTATATTTGAATATGGCGCCACGACACCGTTCTTGGTGCTGCCTGCAGCGCATGTATGATCGTCATTCGTCATTGGCTGATTGGATAGTCTCGCACGCGCGTATCGATTCGTGTTCTTCCTCTGACTGCTTTCTTCTCGGGACATCCATTGTATAATATTTTTAGCGTAAGTCTGTGGACATTGTCATTACTTTTTTGTGGTTGTGTGTTTTTATATATTGTCTTTTTATATTATTTATTTTTTATTATTGGAACGGGTATACCGGAACTAGTAAACTTTATCATTAAAAACGGTAAGTACTTGAAGTCAACAGTGAGGTTATGAAATTAATAACCTCACTTTTTTAATTTCTTGTTTTTTAGAAAAACACCTTAAAACAATAATTCAACAAAATTATATGCTACGGGGACATTAGTTACAGACACTTTGGCTAAAATTAATACCATAAAAGAAGTTTTTAAATCGATTTTTGGGAATAGTTTCTCATAGCAACAAGCACTTGAAATCATTTTCTAATTATTTTATACAACACTGTAAATAATATTTACTCTGTGTTAGTTGTAATAGTTTAATAATGTATAATAAACAGTATTAAATATAGTAAAAAAGTATTCATTTATTTTTTCAAACGAATTTCCATCAAGTAAATAGACTGCTTAAACAAACACGTCCAATACGATTTGTCTTAAAGACGTACAAAACTCGATGTCTTAAAGACGTACCAAATTGGATGTCCAAAGACGCCTTATTTTGTATCAATGTACGCCCTATATAGACGCCTTTAAAACATCTTTTGGATATTAGCGTAGATCTTCAAAACGTCACGAACGTCGTAATCAAATTTCTTTAAGATGTCTTTAAAACGTGTCTGTGCTATCTGGGTAGTGTTATTCTTTATTAACTAAAAATAAATCTTTTTGTAATACATGTAGATCGTTATGTTTTATTTTGCCAAATTTTAAAAAACACTCATATTATTATGTAAACGATTTCATTCAGTTTATTTCTAATATTCGACTATTCGACTATTCGACTATTCGACTATTCGACTATTCGACTATTTGACTATTCGACTATTCGACTATTCGACTATTCGACTATTCGACTATTCGACTATTCGACTATTCGACTATTCGACTATTCGACTATTCGACTATTCGACTATTCGACTATTCGACTATTCGACTATTCGACTATTCGACTATTCGACTATTCGACTATTCGACTATTCGACTATTCGACTATTCGACTATTCGACTATTCGACTATTCGACTATTCGACTATTCGACTATTCGACTATTCGACTATTCGACTATTCGACTATTCGACTATTCGACTATTCGACTATTCGACTATTCGACTATTCGACTATTCGACTATTCGACTATTCGACTATTCGACTATTCGACTATTCGACTATTCGACTATTCGACTATTCGACTATTCGACTATTCGACTATTCGACTATTCGACTATTCGACTATTCGACTATTCGACTATTCGACTATTCGACTATTCGACTATTCGACTATTCGACTATTCGACTATTCGACTATTCGACTATTCGACTATTCGATTATTCGACTAATCGATTATTCGAATATTCGACTGTTCGAATAATTTCGATTTAAAAATATCGAATTTTGAGTATTCGAATATTCGAATTATCAATTTAACCGAATACAATTCCGAGCCCTAATTATAATACAACGGATTAAATCTAGTCGGATTCTAAAACGCATGCGCGTCGGTTCAATTTAACAATAAGAGTAACAAGCGGCAGGCTTATTATAATACGCCTGAAATTATTAGTCAAATTGTGAGATTCTTAATTAGTTGAGTAGTATTATGATATGCCTAGTCGTATTGAAAAAGCTTAGACGTATTATAATAAGACTGATTTTATAATACGCCTGCGACATATACATTAAACTCGTCATCTTCACCAGAACATAGACGTTCGAATAGCAAGGATCAAATTCAGTATCAGGTTATTCTGGGAGCGGATCCTCTTTCGTAAAACCAATCAACGAAGAAATGGTAAAAAGTTGGCAAGACGGTTTGGAGAATGGCAAAATATCAAAGTTTCTTTGCGAAATCAAAATCTGGAATACTTTCACTTGGGTCATCCACCTTAAACTCCGAACCAAAAAGTTTAGTGACTAGTCATGTCATCAAATAAAACCGACAGCTATTTATATATGCTGCAAGACCAACTTGAAAGGTGATGAGAAGTTTAGCTGAACTTCTATAAGCTAGGCCTGGCAAGAACAGAAATAGATGCATCAAAACAAATGTAAATGTAACAAAAGTATTACCATATATCTACCATAAGACATATGCATCTTTAAACACAAATATGAAAAATATGAAAGAAAAAGCAGATATCGATGGTTTTTCATTTTGAAAAGAATCTTGTAGAGATATGAAAGTCAAACAACGCATTTGAAAAAACTGGCATACATTTAATTTAAAGACACCAACTATAAGCAAACAATAATTTCAATCAGCCTTTAAACTTCAGGCGCCTACTTTTAAATAGCGACTGAAGAAAACCTGGCCAGAGAAAGAGCAGGAAAAATACAAAACCCAAATAACGAACCAACAAGTATTCAGAAAAACAGAGAGGTGAGGAGTTATTAGGAAAGGAAATAAAGGTAAGAGAGATTGCTGGGAGACTGAAAAAATTTGTAAAACATATGGGCTAACTTAACTAATGATAAAAAGGTCCTAAGATATGTTAAAGATTTTAAATTAATTTTTAAAACACAAAAGAGCTTTCACCAAAGAATGTTTTCTCTTAGAGAAAAACTAACCTACACACTTCAATTGAAAAAAACTTGTACTAAAGAATACAACAGGTGTTTGCTTGCTAAAGAAAATTAGTTTGGTTCTCATATTTTTTTAAGACCCAAATAAAAGGATTCATCTAGATTCATCTTTAATAAATATATAGATCCTCGCATTTTAAACTGAAAGATCTCAGGTCTGCCCAAAATATTTTGTTACAGGGCAATTTTATGTCAAAAATTTAATTAAAGTGTGCCTCTTATCTCATCTCAATACATAAAAAATTAGGAAAGTACTTAAAAAAAAATAATAATAACTTACGAATTAGAGTATCTTACATTTGGTTTGACTATTTGCCTCAATATGTTTTTGCAAACACTTTAAAACCAGTAGTGCATCAACTAAGGCTTTTGGAAATAACCTTAATGATTTCCTAATTACATAAATACATCTAAATCTAGTGATGAATGTCTCAAACATTGTAATACAACGGTTAATTCTTTACAATCTCTTTGACTCATCATAAAAAGTGTGCGAGAACTCGACTGTTACGTAGCTGATGCATTTCTTACATAAGTACTAAAAATTAGAAAAATCAAGCAGAAGGCATAGTAATTGTACCAAAATGGGAAACTCAACCATCCCATGTTACAAAAAAAATGCTTTTTACAACATTTAACCTAGTTATTCACTGCAGCAAACCTTCATTAAGAACTCATTATTACCAGAGTTTTGGCCTAGCTCTCATTATAAATAGTCTAAAAAAAATTAGGGAATTTTTGCCCTAACTTTCATTATAGAAATTCTGAATAATAAAAGAAAATGTATAGTAGGAAATTTCTAAAAGGGTCATCCTGTTTTGCCAAAATGTATTCAAACTTGAGACCAAAATACGGTTTTAAAATACTTCAGTAGTTTCTTTCACTTGAAAAACTTAAAACAGCTAAGAGCCAAACTTGTTATGCTTGGTTTAATTGGTTTTATGAGTTGAATGTTTGGTTTATCTGGATTTTCGAAGATTGTTCATTAAAGACAAATCGAAATATTGTAGTCTACAAAGGTGCTTCCAAAGATGCTTTCAAAGATGCTTTCAAAGATGCTTATGTTTTAGGCCAAATCAAGAGTTTCTTTTTTGGAGAAGATATCAATTCATCGTCTAAAATTATTAGCAGGTAAACATCTGGGCTAGATTACTGTGTTTAATCTTAAAGATACTAGAAGATAGAGATATGTCAAGTTTTTATTGTTCTAATTCTACCACTGTTTTATCGTTGATCGAAAGAGAGGATCGGTGGAAGACATTTGTTTGGAATAAAGTTCAACAGGCCAGAAGTCTTGAACCCTGCTGATCTGCCTTCCAGGGGATGTTTTCCTCAGCATTTGATCAAATCGAAGCTATCTCAAAATTTTGTAACTAATGTTATAATAAGGATACGGATCTACCCGATGGTATCTTATTAATCAATAAACGATATTGAAAAGAATTGTTTATTTAGTGAGAAAAAAATTTTGACAAAATCCCAAAAATCAAAATTCAAAATTATTATTCAAAATCACTAAAAAACACTAGAAACACTAGATGACACCTCGAAATCCAATATTATACAAAGTGTGATACTTTCAACATTTGAAATTCCAAATTTATGTTTTTGCCTAGAATTAAGTTAATAATAAGAATTTCTGCTCATTTCATTAAAAAAATATAATAATAATATTACTGTCCCTAATTCACCCCTTACTAGTATATTTAGTTAGGGGAAAGGGCGAATATTATTATTATTATTATTATTATTATTTGCCGTGTCGCTCCGGGGCGACTTAAAGATGATTGATGGTTGCATTTGACTAACAGGTAAAGAAAACTCGAATAATTCCACTCACTATCATCGAAACGCATGGCGATTTTTATATTCTGGATGTCTTATCAACAGAAATTAAATTTCTGCTAATACGGTATCCATCAAGTCCTATAGAGCAGTTATTCTCAACCGCTGGTCCGGCGGACCATTAGTGGCCCGCGGAGAAATTTTACTGGTCCGCGGACATTTCCCATATCCACGAAAAAAAATTTACTTAATTTAGTTCTACGTAATTTATGAAGACAAATTCCCGAAATTCTTACAAGTGTAGTTCCTATCGTTGGAAGTAACGAACGTACAGAATATTTTTCATACAAGTTGCATTTTTGTTGCATGATGAGCATGTGTGCGAAAGCGCGGCGCGCAGACACTGGCCGACTGACTCTATCGGCGACAGAAACTTAAGCACCTCTCTTAAGCTAGCAGGACCAACTAGGCAGAATCGATTAGGTTAATCGCAGCTAGGTTAATATTAAGCTAGCAGGACCACATTAAAAAAATAAGATAAAAAATAAAACAAAGGTCGAATTAAAAAGAACTGAATTTGTGCCAATTTGTACCACCAATAAATTTTTCGTACTATGTACCGTTTACAAAAAAAAACACATGGTGCTTCTAGTTTAATATTAGACTAGCAGAACCACATTGAAAAATACAAAGGTAGAATTAAAAAGGACTGATTTTGTATCAATATGTACAATTAAAAAAACCTAATTTATTTAATCAAACCCTGATACAACTTTCAAATTAATCCAAATCTGTTATAATTAAAAAAAAGGGACTTTTTGCAGAAAAAGAATCTATTGCAATTTTTGCATAAAACACAACATAATTTGTACTGTTAAAATATAAATTTTCAGAATATGCACCCCTGCCGTTCCTATAGAAACTATCCTAAATTCATATTTCTTTTAAACAGCAAAATCAATCGTTATTTCTGCAATAAAGGTACCATAATTTGTACTGCTAAAATGTAAATTGTTAGATTCTGTACCCCTGCCGTTCCTATAGAAACTAACCTAAACTCAGATTAGTCTCAAGAGTAAAGTACCCTTTTGAACGAGCAGAATCAATAGTTACTTCTGCAATGAAAGTAGCATAATTTGTACCGCTAAAATATAAATTTTCAGATTTTGTACCCCTGCCGTTCCTATAGAAACTAATCAAAACTCATATAAGGCTCAAGAGTAAAGTACCCTCTTGCACGAGCAGAATCATTAGTTACTCCTGCAATGAAAGTAACATAATTTGTACCACTAAAATATAAATTTTCAGATTTTGTACCCCTGCCGTTCCTATAGAAACTAACCTAAACTCATATTAGGCTCAAGAGTAAAGTACCCTTTTGCACGAGCAGAATCAATAGTTACTCCTGCAATGAAAGTAGTATAATTTGTACCACTAAAATATAAAAGTTCAGATTTTGTACCCCTGCCGTTCCTATAGAAACTAACCTAAAACTAAATTTATATTTGCATTCTTCTGAGAAATTTACGTAAATTTCGCAAGAGTGGATATGTAATGATTTTTTGATTAAATAGCCACATACATAGTTAAATGCATTTTGAGTGGTCACATTTAGCTCTCTGTAGTCACATTCAGAAATCGTTATTGCCCCAACTGATTGTTTTGAATTACAGGGTGTCCCAAATTGTTTTACCCAGGCTATAACTTCTAAACCATGCAAGATAATCGAACCGGACAAAAGTCATCTATTATAATTGGCGGTGTACTTTAAAATAAATTAAAATTTGACGACCCACCCTCAAAAACTACCCCCCTGGAACAACCCCCTCAAAAATTATTAACGACACCCTAATTTTTTTTCTGCTCATTTTTGTAGTCGCTACTTTTCTCTGTACAACTGTTTTTAATTTTTTAAAATCGCTCCATAAATAAGTGAGAAATTAAATAAAACTCTATGTCAAGTTGATGATAAAAAATACTTTATTAGGTGACACATAAATAAAAAATACATTGAAACAAGAGAAGGAGAAGACAAGAAATAAATATCAACAAACAAAGAGTAGTAATAACTTATAATAAGTGCTCAAATTGCCCACTTCCCACTTCCACACATTTGTCAAACCATAACAATAAATTTCTAGTACAGGCAGCTCGATTCATGGCCGGTGTAAATCTGTTACAAGCATGTCTGATTCTATTTTTTAAATCTTCTAAGTCCTCTGGTTTTGTTTCGTATACTACGTCCTTTATAGTACCCCTGAAAAAAAAATCTATAGGCGACAAATCAGGTGACCTAGCCGGCCACTGGATAATTGGAGAATGCGTGGATGTAACACGGTTTTCATAAGTGTTTGCCAAATATTGGCTCACAATTTGTGCATTATGAGCTGGTGCACCATCTTGCTGCCACCACATATCACGTCTTTGATTAAGAGGAACACCTTCCAACAACTCAAGAACGGTATTGATTAAAAAATCACGATATCCTGTTTTCATAAAAATGAGGACCTATAATCCTACCATTGAACAAACCACACCATACGTTTATGCCCGAAATCTTTTGAAACCGTGTTTCTCTTGCCCAGTGGGGATTTGTTGGGGGCCAGTAATTGGAATTATGACGATTTAATACACCATTATTATGGAAACGTGATTCGTCGCTCCATAATATTTTATCTAAGAATGTGGCATCGTCATTTAGTTTCACCTGCATTCTAGAGAGACAGTCTAGGCGTCTTTCAAGATCATTAGGGAGTAAACCTTGGACCAAGTGTATTTTATAAGGATGATATTTATTGTCTTTTAATATTCTTTGGATGCTACTTTTGCTTATTCCAATTTCGAGTGCCAAATCTCTGATAGAAACATGTGGATTTATATGAACGTAAGCCAAAACGTGTATAACATTTTCTTCATTTCTGATCATTCTGTTGTGTCCTCCATGATGTTTACCGTCAGGAAAATGTCCTTGCCTAAGACTTCTTTCTAAATTGGAAAACGTTCTAACTGAGGGAATTGTTCTATTCGGAAAACGTTCATAGTATAATTGTCTAGCTTGTCTTGAATTCTTGCGACATTCGCCGTAAATAATTATCATATCGGTGTACTCGTTGGAACTAAACAGATTAGGCATTTTGAAATAATTTGTTAGGACTTGACAAACTCTAAATTATTGCAAACTTTATTAAGTAAAAACTACTAACTTTATCGAGTGCACTTCTGTTTGACAAGAGACAGATTGATATAGTATTGTTTATAATGCGCTAAAAAACTTACCATGAATTTGACAGCAAGCAACTTGATGAAAATGAAAAAAAAAACGAATCTCAGTTATTTATGGAGCGATTTCAAAATTTTAAAAACAGTTGTACGGAGAAAAGTAGCGACTACAAAAATGAGCAAAAAAAAATTAGGGTGTTGTTAATAATATTTGAGGGGGTTGTTCCAGGGGGCAGCTTTTGAGGGTGGGTCATCAAATTTTTATTTGTTTTAAAGTACACCGCTTACTATAATGGATGACTTTTGTCCGGTTCAATTATCTTGCATGGTTTAGAAGTTACAGCATGGGTAAAACAATTTGGGACACCCTGTATATTTAATTGTCATTAAGCGGAGAACTTGTTTTCTTAAGGGAAAAACGAATACCGGGATTCCTTTCCAGTGTGTGCCCCACTGCCGCTAGTGCCCACGAACCGCCACTGTTAGTGCAGATATTAGGTTAAAAGCTAGTTGTTCAACAATGTCCATAGATAAATTTTGGATCAAATTGAAAAATGAATATCCATCTCTATACGAGAAAGCAATGAAAATATTAGTCCCCTTCACAACTACATATTTATGTGAATCGGGATTTTCATCTATGACGGTAATAAAAAATAAATTTAGAAATCGGCTTTTGGTTATTTCACGCTCCGACTTAGCTTGTCTAATTTGGAACCAACAATTGACAAGTTGATTGAAGAAGCAATCTTCTCATTAACAATATGTTCATATGCAATGAGTTTCTGATTATTTTTATAATTTCTGATTTTTTGTTCTAATTTTTCTTAAGAGTTTGTTCCCATTGATTTAATTTTTTGGTAGTCGTAAGATTGATATTTTTGTTGTGTTTCTACATCCATGAGTTTGTGATTTTTTTATAATTTTCTGTCATTTTTGTTAAAGGTTTGTATACTTACTTATTATTATATGTATGTATAATTATATATCTTTACATTAAAATATTACTGTAGGCAAATGATAATAAAAATGTTACAACTAACTTACTTAGTAAAAATTTGTTGTTAAGAAAATATCACTGGTCCGCAATTTTTTTTTAATAAATCTACTTGTCCGCGGGCCAAAAAAGGTTGAGAAACGCTGCTATATATGGTCTTCTGTAGGATTCAAAGCCAAGTGTCTCTCAACTACAAAATAGCCCGCAAATAAATGCGAGCGCCTTAGACACCTACGCCATTGATCCGTTCAATGAACATTTTTATATGAACTTTTACTCAGGTGTTTTTTTTTTATTTTCCTAGGAAGAAAATTATCAATTTTCATTAAAGAAGTGGAGTAAATAATGGTGTTTTCTCAGATTAGAAGTAACAAATATGTTGACACTCTACAAAATTTGTATATTCGCGGAAATGAATAAAGAATAAATGCATTGAAAATAAAAGAAACTAGAGGAAAATGAAGGCTCGAACTTTTTGAAAATTCGTGTTTAGTGATTCATAAAAATCTAATCAAAGAATGTAGAAACATTCCAAATTATTAATTATTTACTTACATGCTAAAGTAGTTCCAACTAAATTATTTAAATAACCAATTCTTATAATCATCTTATTCTAGTTATACAACAATTCTTACTGATAAATAGTAAAAAATGGAAATTGTATTAATGAAACTAGTTTGTTTAATTTGTAGGCAATAATTAAAATAATCATGATAATACGTCGTGAAAAATATTATTATAGTCTAGGAAATAACCTACTCGTGATACTTGTGTTTCATTCGCGATTTAAATTAATTTTCACGCGCCTGTCATTTGTCACCTATAAGTAGGATGTTTGTTTATTTATATGTGTTTGTTTTGGGCGGGATTTTGTATTATAACTGTTTTTAGATATTCTCATTATAATAGTGTTTTTGAGTTTCATTTAGTGT
This sequence comes from Psylliodes chrysocephalus, assembly GCA_927349885.1. NCBI lineage: Eukaryota > Metazoa > Arthropoda > Insecta > Coleoptera > Chrysomelidae > Psylliodes > Psylliodes chrysocephalus. Next base: position 45,441,614 of record OV651822.1, on the reverse strand, counting down.
TAATTTAAGTTTAGTTTTCGTGCTTAAATATAAGGGAGAGTGGAGGAATCGTGTGCGTTGGGTAATCGTGCTCATTAAACTATTTCATATTTCTCGGGCTTTTAAGCGCCACCGACTCGTGCTGAGCTCTCTCCTTTCTACTGTGCATCACTGACGCCATTACTCACATCAGTTGTTTACGTTTGCACGGAAAGAGCTCTGTTTATTTGAAATCCAGCCAGTTTCTGTAATTTTTTGACATCGGAAAATAAGACTTTTTCCTTAATCGGTAAGATATACTTATTTTATGGAAAAGTATGATCTTTTGCATCTATTGATGCTTGTTTTACATTATTAGGTTATGTAGTTTGCTAACTGTATTACAGATTGTCATTTAATGTCTAAAGGGGTAATGATGCGAAAATTTACAAAACGCATTATTTACGATAAGAAATGATGACAGAAATCGACACTCAAAAAAAACTGTCAGAAAATGAGCCGAAGCCGTTTGGGATGCAAGCCTGTGTTTTCAGAGGAAATAGAATCTGAGTTAAAAGAGTACGCTATCAAAGCTATTATGGCCTAACGCCCAGGTGTCTTAGGCGACTAGCTCTTAGATATGCTGAGCAACATGATATTGCCCATAAATTCGACAAGGAAAAGAGATTAGCTGGGAAGAACTGGCTGTATGTATTTTTAAGAAGATCACCTGATATAAAGCTACGGCAGCCTGAAGGAACCACTTTGAATAGAATTGCATCTTTTGATAAGGACTCAACCAAAATATATTTTTTTAAACCTTTAAAGGTTTAAGTTTGAACCCAAAAGTGTTTATAACCTAGATGATACAGTGAGACAGGTATCACCACGGTGCAGAAGAAATGCTCTAAAGTTTATGGTCGTAAGGGATCTAAAAAAGTAGGAGCTCTAGGAGCAGTAGAAGCATGATAATATATAATAGGAAAAGGATGCCCAAAACTCTCGAGAAAAATGGACCAATTGGGGCGTTGTACAAATGTTCTAAGAACGGTTGGATCAATTCCGGACTTTTTCTTCAGTGGCTGGGTCACCTTCAGATGCATGCTAAGTCTACTGTTACTGATCCTGTCCTTTTGGTCCTGGATAACTATTCCAGCCACAATTCAATTGCAGCTTATAATTTCTGCAAAGAAAATAACACCCACATGGTCTCGCTTCCTCCATACACATCTGATCACCTTCAGCTTCTGGATTTAACATTTTTTAGCCTTCTGAAAAGAGCACTACTTAAGGAATATGATCTTTACTTGTCAAGTACCGGTCATCAAAAAATAACTGAATAAGATGTAGCCGAACTTTTAAACAAAGTGGCTACAATGGAAAAAGCAGTTTCAGGGTTTCGGAGATTTGAAATATCTCCATTGGATCCCGACAAATTTATCGATGCTGATTTTGAACCTAGCCACCATGTAGGCAAACTTAAAGTAGAAGCAACACTTGAACTTAAAACTTTATCCAGTCAAGATGGTGCAGCAATTCTTCCAGATAATCACCCAGATTTACAACATCAAAGAGATCAGAGCCCTTAGGTATCTACGTCTTATGATAATTCTTTCTTTGCTATGGCTCCAATACCAAATACAAAAGTTAACCAGGCAACGAAAACAAAATCTAGGAACAAACAGAAATCGTAAATTCTTACGAGCACTACCATCAAAACAAAACTAGAAGAAGCTGAAGAGAAAAAAGCAATTAAAACCAAAGAAAAACTGAAAGATAAGAATAGTAAAGGAGTTATTCGTAAATGTTTGAACGGTGAATTATCTATTTCGTCGTCTTCAAAGAAATTTAAAAGCAAACAAAAGAGACCGCCAACGCCTGAATCATCTGATTCATCAAAAGATGATGTGTCGGATATTTGTGACGACGATGAGCTGGATGATATTGAAGATGATGTTGGGCTGAGCTTCGTACCGCCACCTTTAAATCAGCCAGGGAAATTAACCGAAGTTTGTGATATTTGCAGTGAATTTAGCAAACAACGAGAATTTTGGTACAGATGTGTCCTTTGCTCAACTTGGAACTATGCCAAATGTACTGGCTCAGATACCCCGAAAAATTATAAATGGGACCTATCCTTTTTTTTATATTCCACAACTTCAATAATTTTTTTTAAGTTAGTGTTAGTTTTATCTTATACTTAATACTTTTAATGCGCACGATTTCCCAACGCTTGCGCACCATTACCCGCAACGGCAGGGAATGGTGCGCAAGAGCACTTTTGTAATTTCAGCAGTATTGTACTTTAAATATTTTATTTTTTTCTAAAATTAATTAACGTGCTGAGAGTAGACCAAAGAGCACCCTTATTACGGTATTTACATTTAAATCTTCTACAATGCTATCAGTGCTATAATGATTTTCGCCTAAGTGCACACAATTCCCCACTCTCCCTTAATGTTTATAATGTGTATAAGTTAATTTGTTAGAAATATTTACCTATTGGTTGCTTCACAAACATCTAGAAATATTTATTTACTAAACCCAGGACATGATTTATTATGTGGTTTAAAGGACATTGCAGGTACAAAACGTTTATTATTAATGAACTTATTTAAAAATCTTACAATCCTTATTCTTATATTATGAAGTGGATTGTGTAGTACTTTGTATACATGTAAATGGTAACAAAACCGTCACAAATCCGATTGCAGTTTGATTCTAAACAAAATTTTGCAAAATCTCAATAATGTGAATTTGTAGATATCCATTTATCGTAAGAAACAAAATTTTACGACTTACACTTGGAAAATAATGAACATTTCGGTTTTGATTTTGACATTAACACCATACAGATTGCAATTTGTTGGGGGCGTTTTCCCAATTTTCATTTTTAATATAAATACTATCACACACTATAAGAAATAAACAAATTTAAAGCTCAGGTAAGAAAATTTTGGAATTATAATTGATACAAATTAAAATATAAACAGTGAACACGAACGCCAATGTTGCCAAATGATATACTATTTTTAAAACAAAATTAATAAATGAACTGAAATATAAAAAAAATCAATATAATAAATCGGTTTTATAAAAAAAATCCTTAAATAAATAAATACATATTACTAGACACAAATTTTGCTACTTAAAAAAAGGTCCACTTTTCAAGGGCAAAAAATCCGACGGCGTAACGAAATTTCACTGCTCCTGGCAACACTGAACAATATCCTACTTATACAAATTTTTTCTAAAAGGCGTATCACTTAGCTTGAATCGCGAATAGTAAATGTTTGTCTTTTATACTATATGCAGGGGCTGGTAACTCAAATGGAAAAACATGAGGTTGGTAATTTAGTACCACTCCAATTAACGGGATGGCGCTCGTATCGAAATGTCATGTCAGTTGTCAGCTCGTCAAAACTTCAAACTCAGAGAAATTAAAATGGCTATTGTATTTGAAGTGATGGGCGCATAAGACAAGTCTTGACAAGAGGTCAAGTAGTTCAAAAATATAAAATTCTGTATTATCTAATCCTGGACACAATTTTAAAACAAATCAACACTCGCTTTCAGGATACTGATAAGCTTCAGTTCGTAACATTAATGGACACTTCCAAATTTTCTGTATATTCGGAGAGCTTTCCTACAGAAGCACTAAACAATTTAGTTCAAATGTATCCTAGTAAATTAAATGACTTACAAAGATTAAAAAATGTTTTACAGTTTATTTCCAGTCATGAAGCTTATAAGTTATATTGCTTAATCTTAACTATTCCATCCACTAGTGTTTTGGTCGAACGTAGTTTTTCTTGTTTAAAACGAATTAAAACATATCTACGAAATACAATAACCAATTTAGCAAAAATTTCAATTGAAAAGACACTCTTATATGATTGATGATAATTTTGCAAGTTTAAAGGACGTGAGAATCGACCTTATGTACAAAAAATAAAAATGTTGAATTTTTCGTGTTTTATTTTCAAGGCGTTACCTACATTCAAACCCACGAGCCGCCACTGGTATAATATCCTAAAATAATATGACCCTATCCTTTTGGAGGATTCCTGCGTTAAAATTATAATTAATAGATTGGTCACAAACTGCTAATCAATATTATTTATAAAAGAAACAGTTTATAATGAATGTATTTTTTTTTTTTGAAATTGTAGATAATAGTATATTATTAAACGAGCAATTTATGGTAGCCATTATTCACGCAGGGTGACGTTTGCGTCCCGAGCCGATTTTCGATTTTCGATTTTCGATTTTCGATTTTCGATTTTCGATTTTCGATTTTCGATTTTCGATTTTCGATTTTCGATTTTCGATTTTCGATTTTCGATTTTCGATTTTCGATTTTCGATTTTCGATTTTCGATTTTCGATTTTCGATTTTCGATTTTCGATTTTCGATTTTCGATTTTCGATTTTCGATTTTCGATTTTCGATTTTCGATTTTCGATTTTCGATTTTCGATTTTCGATTTTCGATTTTCGATTTTCGATTTTCGATTTTCGATTTTCGATTTTCGATTTTCGATTTTCGATTTTCGATTTTCGATTTTCGATTTTCGATTTTCGATTTTCGATTTTCGATTTTCGATTTTCGATTTTCGATTTTCGATTTTCGATTTTCGATTTTCGATTTTCGATTTTCGATTTTCGATTTTCGATTTTCGATTTTCGATTTTCGATTTTCGATTTTCGATTTTCGATTTTCGATTTTCGATTTTCGATTTTCGATTTTCGATTTTCGATTTTCGATTTTCGATTTTCGATTTTCGATTTTCGATTTTCGATTTTCGATTTTCGATTTTCGATTTTCGATTTTCGATTTTCGATTTTCGATTTTCGATTTTCGATTTTCGATTTTCGATTTTCGATTTTCGATTTTCGATTTTCGATTTTCGATTTTCGATTTTCGATTTTCGATTTTCGATTTTCGATTTTCGATTTTCGATTTTCGATTTTCGATTTTCGATTTTCGATTTTCGATTTTCGATTTTCGATTTTCGATTTTCGATTTTCGATTTTCGATTTTCGATTTTCGATTTTCGATTTTCGATTTTCGATTTTCGATTTTCGATTTTCGATTTTCGATTTTCGATTTTCGATTTTCGATTTTCGATTTTCGATTTTCGATTTTCGATTTTCGATTTTCGATTTTCGATTTTCGATTTTCGATTTTCGATTTTCGATTTTCGATTTTCGATTTTCGATTTTCGATTTTCGATTTTCGATTTTCGATTTTCGATTTTCGATTTTCGATTTTCGATTTTCGATTTTCGATTTTCGATTTTCGATTTTCGATTTTCGATTTTCGATTTTCGATTTTCGATTTTCGATTTTCGATTTTCGATTTTCGATTTTCTGATTTTTCGATCTAGAAAATATCGTTATGAAAAGTATCGCCTATCTTTAGTTATCTACCGGAATGTGCCAGATTTACAAAAGCGTGAATTATCATAATTCACTCCGTGATATATGGGGTACTATATGCTTTTAGTTAGGAGGTAGAATATTGATTTATTATTAAGTGGTCGTGGACAAAATATTTAATTGAAATATTTCTATTGTTATGACAGGACGATCGTCCAGAGCGATTTCGCTTCGATCAGAAAGAGGTATGAGCAGAGGATTTCCATCGTTAGAATTGGATACTGTTGTTGAAGAACGATCAGATCCGGAACCAGAACAAACAGTCGTTGAAATGATGACACCCGATGGTGAAAGTGAACAGAATCATACTATAAGATAGCATCAAAAGGATGTCTGTGCAGAGAGGTAAGACTTCAAAAACGTTTTTTTTTTATGTTAAGGTTTACTCAAAGAGTCCGTCAATGTATGATATATAGTATATATACAATATACAGAACAAGTATTAGAAATTAAAAATTTAAAAAAATCGACTTCAAAAACGTGCCAAATTTATATGGGACCACCCCTGAGGTACCCCTTACTAACAAAAAAAAATCATATAAATTGGACAAGGTGGTAAAGCATTATCGTTAAAACATACATAAAAAAAAATATCGCGACGAATTGAGAACCTCCTCCTTTTTTGAAGTCGGTTATCCGTGTTAAGTACCTTATATTAAATTAAATTTTTATCGGATATGTAATCAACAAAATTTAAGGGTGCCGCATTGATATGACAAATTTTAAAATCTAAAATGTTTAATTAAATACAATTATTATATTAATACACTTTTAAAGGAATCTATATTTTAACACTAGACTAATTAAAGAGTTTATGTTGCGAATTTTACGATTAAACAAAAAAAGCAGACTGTATTACTATCAAAAAATAAGAAAAACTCACCTTGACTTGCTAAACTATTCCTGAAGGATTTCCATGAGTTGAATCCCCATAAATATTAAATACAACCCTAAGGCACGCTTACCAAAATGGACTGTATCCTGAAGCTCCATGTGGAATAAAGCTCAACAATTTCTTAAAAGAACACTTTATTGTGCACAAAACGCTGCCGTATACTTTGTACATGTTTACATTTGTTTTTTACTACTAACTACTGCTTACATAAGTACTAGGACTTTACAACATCGTTACTCAAAGAATTTTTCATTATGTGTATGGGAGAGACGATCCTTAATGTTAGGAAGCTCGAATCGCTCTGCCCGCATTTTATTTTTTTTATGAAAGAGATGGACATATGATTACGTCACTTCGACCAGTTCTTTGCGCGAGATACAGTTCATCAAATTTCTAGAGGCTTTCGACGGCTAGACAGAGAAAGCACTACTGACAGGCATCCCGACGGATTTACGCAATAAAAGTACACTCTGCGCATCAAGTATTTCACTATTTCATTCAGACGTAAATGTCAGATGTAAATTTCGCTAAAACATTTCTTTTATTTTCGTTTGTGTTTTTTGCTCATTACAATTTAATAGAACCTAAGTATGGAGTTTAATAGCAAATTAAGAGGCCGCGTGATTAACAGTCATTCTCGCGAAATAATAGCCAATGTTATAGAGTTTATGAGAAGAGAAGGAAACTTTAATTCACCTTCAATACCATTTAAAAATGTAAATGATCGTGCTGCTGCAGCCACAGGAGTATCTAAAAACACTGTCGTCCGCATTTCTGGAGAGAAAAAAAGAATCGATAACCGTGAGATATCGGAATTTTCATCACCAAGAAAAACCATTAAAAAACCAAAAACAGTTAATGATATAGATGAAGCTGCACAAGAATCAAATTTTATTTTTTTATTATTAGATAGCTATTTTTGTTTCTGAGTTGTGTTCATTTACAGGCTCAATTTTTTTCCGTTTCTCCTTTTTGATTTTATATGGGGTTTCAAGTTGTTTTTGACTTATTTCGACGTAAATCACAACAACACACTTTTTTAATAAAGCAAACAAGTGTTAAGAGGTATATGTACGTGTAAACTACAATTACAAAAAATTGATATGAAACCCATGAAACTACCAACAAAAATGTAAAGCTAGCTTCCGTACTAGAACATGGTGTCATTCGTCGAGATAATTTATCGTTTTGTTTAATAGATCAAGAAATGTAAATATTCCCCTGTTATTTTTTATAAAATTATAAGAGAAATACATTTTTTTCTAAATAGTATAGTTTATTATTTTGTAGAAAAACAAAATTTCGAAAATTTTAGTAATGTTTCAGAAACAACCGTTATTAATAATAGGTACCATTTTCCTTAATAAGGTAGAAATAAAATATAAACTATTTCCACGATTTACAAAGGCCTACAAAAAAATTATAGGTATTTTCCGCTATCCTATAAAATTTATATTTTCTGACTCAATTTCAAAAGGTTGAAGGAATTCCAAAACACCTTTTATGGCATAATAATTATTTTCAATTCTACATACTATCTTTAGCTGCTTTTAAAAACGTTCTAAGAAAGTCCAATCAGACCAATTTAATCCCTAAACTATTCCACACTTTTAAAATTTAATTACCTAAAAATTTTAAAAACTATTTAAAATAACTTGTTTAGCAGACTGACAATAGCTATCTTAGTCACACGTAGCGCCTTTTCTGTCTAAGCGTCGAACACCTCTAGAAATTTGATGAACTGTACATGGGATACATGGTTTTTGTCACGTCCGCCTGCAAACATGGCTTTTGTCACGTCCGCCTGCAAATGGCCGTTATAAATTAAAACCTGGCTTTTGTGAGCACAGGACCGTCTTCTGTATGTTTCAAAATTCTTTATTTTGGAACAATTCCTTTGTTGAAATTCATTCACCGACATATAAAGGATGAAAGGGTTTGGGTAAAATTGGGATTAAATAAGGAATGCGGTACGGTTATTAATATTAACCAACAAATTATGATAAACTATTAGCAACTAAAATGGTGATGGTACTCAAACATGTATCGCGTATTTCATTAACACCGGTACTGCCGATTTTGCTTCGAATCTCATGTGTACATTTTATCTATTCGCGATATATTTGCAAAAAAAGTAATTTAAAAATTATATTAACCTGAAAGATAGTCAAATATAAATACATTAAACTATTAACTTAACTGATGCGTAAACAATTTATAACAGTCATAATTACCGAAAATAGCAAATCAAAAATATTTATTTAAAAGCAGATAGTAAAAGTAAAATCAGAGAACACCAGAAAAAAAGAAACAATATTTCCTACTATCTTCTAATCGACTCCCTATTAGATAAATATAAAAGTAAAATGGAATAATTTAAATATTCTGATTTAACGACTATTAATAGTAAAATAGCTGCGTGTAGGCAAAACAAAAACAGGTTGTTAGGTTAGGTTAGTTAATGTTTCAATGAAGTTGTACATTAAAAAAAAAAACGATAAATATTTTGTGCCAAAACTTTTAGAACATTATTTATATTATTTGACAGAAACGCGGAGACTGTGAGATTTAAAATTAATGTTCACCTTAAAAAATAATTTTCCATTTCTCTTTTCGTACACCGCATTCGGTCTGACCTTTATAAAATATATCCCACAATTAGCATACCGCTGAAAACTCTTTTTTCATTCAGAAGTAGGCACTCAACCCTTTTTCCGCGATATTTCATAATTACGTCGCTCCCATGTGTTTCGACGCTCTTCTGTCGAGAAACTTCTCCACTTCCCAATGCCAAATCTACGACCCCAACAAGAAAGTTGGAGCTTAGAGACTTTGATTCAATTAAATTGAATGCTCGCGACAAAATCCTTTGTAGAAAAAAAGTTTTGGCACTTTTGAAGCGCATCGCCACGTTCCTTAAGCGTTGGATAAACACGAAAATGTCTGGAAAACTTTACCGAGTTCGAGTTAAATCGCCCTTTTTGTTCCGACAAAACTCTGGAATTAAAAGAATCGAACTGATACATGATAAGATAAAAAAAAGATTTCAATTATTAGAAATCACAAACCTCAGAAATAGGTAGGGAAGACCGGGGTTGGTTGGTACATTTTCCACATCAAGCTTCTTCAATGTTTTGGTTAATAAGCAGAGCAAAAAGACCTTGAGTGTTTTGATTATTGATGTTTTGTTTACCCAATTCTCAAATTAGGCCATGTTAAGACATAACTTAAACTCAGAATCTTTTGCAAGTGTACCAAGCACGCCGAATCCGGGGAAGGTTGGTACATATCTAGAGGTTGATTGGTACATATCTAGGAGTTTGTTGATCAAAGAAGAAACTAAGGTAACTTATTCATAGATTTATTGTCTTCGGTATGAATCTGTCTGATAAAAGTTTACAACACAAAAATCGTTAGGAGTGATTTGGATAGGTATGTAATCTAGTTAGATCCATCCGAATCACAGTTATGACATAGAACAAACTTGTGTCTGCACATTTTTCATGTGCCCAAGATTTGCATTGGGTGCACTGGATTCATTTCTCTCTTGGCAAACTATTTGATTTGACCATGGTTCAACGCAAATTAAGCAAAAGGTGTCTTCGTCACTGCTTGAATCTTCTTTAACCATTTTATTATTTTTCTTATTTGCTTGTTTCTTCGAGTTCTTTTTCTGTTTGCATTTTTATTGAATTCGTTTTATTTTCTTTTGCCCTTTTATCTTCTTCCAATTCGTCCTTAACAGGCGTGTCTGTTAAAATTTTAAATTTCCTTTTTTTTACGACCTTTTTGTTGCAGTTTTCTTTCAGCTGCTTTTGGAAACGGCTTTAAAATTTCGAGATCTGTAGAACTACATTCTGCTTCAAGATTAAAAGTATTATTTACTAAAAGCTTTTCAGGTGGTTACGGACACTTGAGCTCGTTGGAGACATTTAAAAATTTTTGGTAGGTGTCCTACTTCCTGTAATTCTGCTAGGCCCAGGTTGTTGTACATCTACATTGAAGTTAGTCTCTTGACCTGTCAAGGCAAGATTTCCAGATTGCTGAGTATACTCAGGTTTGTTAGATAAGAAATCATTTGAAAAGTTTTTGGTAGATGCCCTACTTTCTGTGATTCGGCTAGGCCCAGGTTGTTGTACATCTACATTGGAGTTTGTTTCTTGCTCTGGCAAGGAATTTTTCACAATATTTATTTGGACGGGTTCAGGTTGATTTTCTGTTACTGGATTTGGATTTTCCGCAATATCTTGAAAAGCTTGTTTAGGACCTGGTCTACCGGTAACATAGTCAGCCATGAATTCACTGTCCGGGAAAATATCTCTATTTAAAGGATAAATGCCAGAAACCTTAAATCCAGCTGTAATGTTGTTTGGCGTTGCCGCTAAGGGTAGTGCTGTATGAACAATACTAAGTATATCATAAATAGTCATAGTTGCAGCAGGATGACTAGTCATCCAGGAATCACACGCAGTATTCGCTCCGTGCGAAGTCATGGAAAGGGAAGCAAAAGCGATACTAGCGCTAGCTGCGGATAATTCGTGCATTTTAGGGGGATATTTTGTAATTTTGACATATCAAATACACGTATACATTTTACTTTTTTTCAAAAAAGTAGGTAAAAACAACACAATAAGCAACCGGAGTTGCTGTGTTGAAAATTGTACGAATACTAGCAAAAAAAACAGTGAAACTTATATAACAAATTTCACTAACAAAGTGGAAATTAAATCAAAGAAATAAATGGATAGGTGTACAATAAGAAGAAAAATTACCTTTATTTTTGTGATAATAACAGTAATGCTGAAAATAGTAGACATCAGAAACTAGAAAGTTTTTAAATAAACAATAAATTATCATTTTACGATGTTCTTTAATATCCCTTTATTCTTAAATGTTCATTCAGCAAGGACTAGATTTCAAGATTTCTGCCGTTGATTATAATATTTGGCTGGTATGCAATTTTGTGACTTACTGATCGGAAACCAGTTTTAATCATTCATTCTATGTTTTCTTTAGAACAAAAATGAAAATATAAGTAGCGATCCTTTTTATACATTTTAACTTCACGCTATTATAAATGGTTTCTTCAATGACAACTTATTAGACTTAGGCAACTTCTCATACATTTTCCAGTAAATACTGTTGCCTGCCTATATTTTATTATTGATTTTTAATGATTATACATAATTTTCTTCAATTTAAGCGTGAAAAATATATAATAATAATAAATTAATGTTTTATTTGTTTTATAAATCCATATACTTTTATTAAAACTAACATATTGTTATGATATTCACTTGTTAATACATAACCTCACAAGTAAAAAAAATTCACAAACTTATTTTACCTTGGCTAGCTTTTTAATATATTTTTTTTACAGAGCAGATTCTCTTTGTCCCAGTAATGTCGGTTCCAAAAATAAAATACTTTATAAACTTAATTTAATTTTTTTTTATCTATTTATTAAATTTCTTTTATTTAGTTTAGTTAGATTATTTAGATTATTTAGATTATTTAGATTATTTAGATTATTTAGATTATTTAGATTATTTAGATTATTTAGATTATTTAGATTATTTAGATTATTTAGATTATTTAGATTATTTAGATTATTTAGATTATTTAGATTATTTAGATTATTTAGATTATTTAGATTATTTAGATTATTTAGATTATTTAGATTATTTAGATTATTTAGATTATTTAGATTATTTAGATTATTTAGATTATTTAGATTATTTAGATTATTTAGATTATTTAGATTATTTAGATTATTTAGATTATTTAGATTATTTAGATTATTTAGATTATTTAGATTATTTAGATTATTTAGATTATTTAGATTATTTAGATTATTTAGATTATTTAGATTATTTAGATTATTTAGATTATTTAGATTATTTAGATTATTTAGATTATTTAGATTATTTAGATTATTTAGATTATTTAGATTATTTAGATTATTTAGATTATTTAGATTATTTAGATTATTTAGATTATTTAGATTATTTAGATTATTTAGATTATTTAGATTATTTAGATTATTTAGATTATTTAGATTATTTAGATTATTTAGATTATTTAGATTATTTAGATTATTTAGATTATTTAGATTATTTAGATTATTTAGATTATTTAGATTATTTAGATTATTTAGATTATTTAGATTATTTAGATTATTTAGATTATTTAGATTATTTAGATTATTTAGATTATTTAGATTATTTAGATTATTTAGATTATTTAGATTATTTAGATTATTTAGATTATTTAGATTATTTAGATTATTTAGATTATTTAGATTATTTAGATTATTTAGATTATTTAGATTATTTAGATTATTTAGATTATTTAGATTATTTAGATTATTTAGATTATTTAGATTATTTAGATTATTTAGATTATTTAGATTATTTAGATTATTTAGATTATTTAGATTATTTAGATTATTTAGATTATTTAGATTATTTAGATTATTTAGATTATTTAGATTATTTAGATTATTTAGATTATTTAGATTATTTAGATTATTTAGATTATTTAGATTATTTAGATTATTTAGATTATTTAGATTATTTAGATTATTTAGATTATTTAGATTATTTAGATTATTTAGATTATTTAGATTATTTAGATTATTTAGATTATTTAGATTATTTAGATTATTTAGATTATTTAGATTATTTAGATTATTTAGATTATTTAGATTATTTAGATTATTTAGATTATTTAGATTATTTAGATTATTTAGATTATTTAGATTATTTAGATTATTTAGATTATTTAGATTATTTAGATTATTTAGATTATTTAGATTATTTAGATTATTTAGATTATTTAGATTATTTAGATTATTTAGATTATTTAGATTATTTAGATTATTTAGATTATTTAGATTATTTAGATTATTTAGATTATTTAGATTATTTAGATTATTTAGATTATTTAGATTATTTAGATTATTTAGATTATTTAGATTATTTAGATTATTTAGATTATTTAGATTATTTAGATTATTTAGATTATTTAGATTATTTAGATTATTTAGATTATTTAGATTATTTAGATTATTTAGATTATTTAGATTATTTAGATTATTTAGATTATTTAGATTATTTAGATTATTTAGATTATTTAGATTATTTAGATTATTTAGATTATTTAGATTATTTAGATTATTTAGATTATTTAGATTATTTAGATTATTTAGATTATTTAGATTATTTAGATTATTTAGATTATTTAGATTATTTAGATTATTTAGATTATTTAGATTATTTAGATTATTTAGATTATTTAGATTATTTAGATTATTTAGATTATTTAGATTATTTAGATTATTTAGATTATTTAGATTATTTAGATTATTTAGATTATTTAGATTATTTAGATTATTTAGATTATTTAGATTATTTAGATTATTTAGATTATTTAGATTATTTAGATTATTTAGATTATTTAGATTATTTAGATTATTTAGATTATTTAGATTATTTAGATTATTTAGATTATTTAGATTATTTAGATTATTTAGATTATTTAGATTATTTAGATTATTTAGATTATTTAGATTATTTAGATTATTTAGATTATTTAGATTATTTAGATTATTTAGATTATTTAGATTATTTAGATTATTTAGATTATTTAGATTATTTAGATTATTTAGATTATTTAGATTATTTAGATTATTTAGATTATTTAGATTATTTAGATTATTTAGATTATTTAGATTATTTAGATTATTTAGATTATTTAGATTATTTAGATTATTTAGATTATTTAGATTATTTAGATTATTTAGATTATTTAGATTATTTAGATTATTTAGATTATTTAGATTATTTAGATTATTTAGATTATTTAGATTATTTAGATTATTTAGATTATTTAGATTATTTAGATTATTTAGATTATTTAGATTATTTAGATTATTTAGATTATTTAGATTATTTAGATTATTTAGATTATTTAGATTATTTAGATTATTTAGATTATTTAGATTATTTAGTTTATTTAGTTTATTTAGTTTATTTAGTTTATTTAGTTTATTTAGTTTATTTAGTTTATTTAGTTTATTTAGTTTATTTATTAAATAGTAGCAACAACAATTCCAACAGTAAACTACCTTAACTGTAATTTATATAATAATTAATTAATAATATTGTGTTATTATTGTTATTTGTATCACCCTGTAAAAAAATTATTTTTTATTAAATAGACAAATTGTATGTACAAAAGTTCAGAATGTATTATCAATAAATTATACAAAGTTCAAATCTCTGAACATCCACAAAATTGTCTATCTACTAACTTACTAACTTAATTACTCTAACCATGCATTCATCACCATACACCCTTACTAATAATTGCTATGAACAAAATAACATATAACTTAAATCTTTCTGTATATTTTCTATTACCAGATAGTTCTTTAAAACTCTATATTTATGATTTGAAATCTAACTATAAATTTCAAGGTGACAATTAAAAAAAATTTGACGTTTTAATTTTCAAAAAATAACTATTCTAAATAATTTAATTAATCCTACTATTCAATGGTCTAGCTTCAGTTTCCAAAAGTAAATATAGTTTGTTAAATTCGTGATATTGATTTACATTGTCTATTATGATTTCACACTATTATAAAACTAATTACTCACAGGAAAATGTCTTTTCTGCTATCAAGAACTTATATCATATCCAAATCCAGACCTTCTTATCAATTTAAGTCTCCAGTTCCAGTATTCTGCTTTTACCAGATTCACATACAATTTCACCCGTTTACTTTCGCTATACAACGTAAGTGATACAACTTGTCTATATTAGTATTTTGTTATTGAACTATTACAACTTTTTCAAAAAGAAAAACTGTTTAAATGCATCGAGGCTCTAACTTTAGATAATTTAAAAAATTTTCTATCGAAAGCTGATTCCCGTAGGATATCTTTCAAACTTCCTATCAATCTCCTCGTCTCCTCGGATATCTCTGACTTATCCAATTTAATTTGACATCTTGACTCAAATTAAATTTGCTGTACAGGATGATAATATTCTATGTCTTATTTACTAAAAATATATATTTGACTAACCAAATTTTGATCTTAAATTTTTGATAATTGATTTTCATTACAAATTCCCAAATTTACATTTGGAATTTTCCAAATTGTTTGGTAAAATTGCAAATGAAAATTTAATTTTTTTATATATGAAAACTACCTTTAAATTATTCCCATTTTTATAATTTATAGTATTTCTATTATTATTATCATTATTTTGTAGATAATAATTTCTATTATTATTGTTGAAATTTCTCGTGTTATAATTATTATGGTTGTTATTGTTATCATTGTTGTCATTACTGTTATTATTAGAATAATTACTATTACTATAATTATTAAATCTGTTCCTACTGTAGTTATTATTGTTATTTTGTCTATTAATATTATTATTAGTATTTTGTGTTAAATTTACTTTTTCATTTATCATTTCACAGAGTTTTTAATTTTTTTTTTTTTATCTTCTTATAATCTGTTCTTATTGTATTGTTACGTTTCCTGTAGACATGTAATTGTTTTTTATTTATTTTGTGTATACTGCTCTTATTCCATTTTCTTTTCTATTTCATAATATTCCATACTCTTCCATTTTAATTCTTCTTTCAATTTTTTTATTTTATTTTCATTTTCTCATCATACATCACATAATTATTATTTCTATATTATTTATTATTCATATACCATTTCATATATCATATATCATTTTCATAAATATACTTCATCATTATTCATTAAAATCAATATACCGCATTATTTATTATATTTATTATTATTTTATCATACAACTCATACATTCTCCTAAAATAAAACCATTAACTATTCATATTCTTCTCACAATTATTTCATGCCAGTCTTTGTTCCATTGTACTATTTTTCTTATACACAAATTTCCTTCCCATATTCTTTGTTTTAACTTTTCATTATTATGTCTACATTATTATACTTGCTTAAAATTTTTAAATGATAAATCCTCTTTTTGTTAATACTAATAATACTTCTTGAATGACATCTGTATTTATTTTTCAACTTCTTATTCCTTCCATTATTTCTTTTCTATTATTATTCTTGTCTTTTACTTTATTTATTTACTCATCAATTATTGTTATTTTACTATTAATAAATTCTCTAATTCATTACCTCTAAGTTCAACAATTTATTATTTACTGATCCCATAATTCTAAATATTTACAAAAAAAATTTTATTCAAGTTCCGTAATCTTAGTTTCCCTTTCTTATCCTGTTCAGGTGTTCTTTTTTTTTTTGTCCATTTTTTTAATAATCATGCTTTTCTTTGAATTTGTTTCTCGTCTTTTCCTTCTCCGATAAAGTTCTATTTTTAATTTTTCTTTTCAATCTTCCTACAATTCTTTTGATTTTCCTTTTATTAAAAATTTTTATTTTGTTCCCATTTCTTCTTACTTTTTTCCATAATTTATCAATAAACTTTTTGCAATTTTTATTCCTTCTTTTATTTTTAATAATTCTTATTCCCATTTTATTTTCTAATATTATCCTTTCTATTTTATTTTCCACATATTTTATTAGAATATTTTCTGTTGTTAACTCTATTTCATTCTTAATTTCTTTTTCTATATTTGGTACTGTTGGTAAGACTTCTTTAATTTCTTCTATCATCTTTTCTTTTCTTACATGTTTATCTTGAATATAATTTTTAACTTCTATTATATCTTCTTTATATTTTTCATCCTCTTCTATTTGATATATTTCTTCTTCAACTTCTGTCTCTATTAATTTCCTAATTTCTTTTTCTGGCACCTTTTCTACCTCTGTTACTGTTTTGGCTTTTTTATGGTCCTCTTTACCAATTACTTCTATTATCTTCTTCATTTCTTCTTTATCTTCTA
Source organism: Psylliodes chrysocephalus (assembly GCA_927349885.1). Lineage (NCBI taxonomy): Eukaryota > Metazoa > Arthropoda > Insecta > Coleoptera > Chrysomelidae > Psylliodes > Psylliodes chrysocephalus. The sequence goes on along the minus strand of OV651822.1, from coordinate 45,424,397 downwards.
TACTTTTGATCAAATTCTGTTCCATAGTATCCATCTTATTAACCATTTTATTAATGTCTTGTTTTATTTCTTCTTTGTCTTGTTTTCTATTTTCTTCCATTTTATTGATGTATTGTTTTATTACTTGTTTTATTTCTTCTTTGTCTTGTTTTCTATTTTCTTCCATTTTATTTAAATCTTGTTTTATTTCTTCTATTTTATTCATCTGTCCCATTATTACTCTTAACATTTCTTGCATACTTCTTTCTTCTGTTACCTCGGTTTTCTTTTCAGTTGCAGTAGTTTCTTTTTCTCTTTTATTACATGTTCCCCCTTCTCCTTCATGTTCATCTATATCATTTCCCATTTGCGTTTCATCATTTTCATTCCCTCTGTTAATTTCTTCTATATTTTGTACTTGTAGTTCTTCTATATCTCCATGTCCTTCATCTTCTCTTATCTTTTCTTTTTCTGACTGTCCAATCCTCTTTCCTCCTCTCAATTCCATCTTTTCGGCCATTTTAAATAATATATATATATATATTTTTCTTAATTTATTTATTAACACTGTACTTTTATAACCCTTGTCACTGTTACACTTTAACGTTTTATTACCACACTGTCAGTTTAACAACTTTAGTACCAGGAGATCAGTTTGACAAATTTCGCCACGTTGTCAGTTTGACATATTTCGCTCCTTGTTGTCAGTTTGACAGTTAAGTGCCCCACGTTGGGCGCCATTTGTTATGATATTCACTTGTTAATACATAACCTCACAAGTAAAAAAAATTCACAAACTTATTTTACCTTGGCTAGCTTTTTAATATATTTTTTTTACAGAGCAGATTCTCTTTGTCCCAGTAATGTCGGTTCCAAAAATAAAATACTTTATAAACTTAATTTAATTTTTTTTTATCTATTTATTAAATTTCTTTTATTTAGTTTAGTTAGATTATTTAGATTATTTAGATTATTTAGATTATTTAGATTATTTAGATTATTTAGATTATTTAGATTATTTAGATTATTTAGATTATTTAGATTATTTAGATTATTTAGATTATTTAGATTATTTAGATTATTTAGATTATTTAGATTATTTAGATTATTTAGATTATTTAGATTATTTAGATTATTTAGATTATTTAGATTATTTAGATTATTTAGATTATTTAGATTATTTAGATTATTTAGATTATTTAGATTATTTAGATTATTTAGATTATTTAGATTATTTAGATTATTTAGATTATTTAGATTATTTAGATTATTTAGATTATTTAGATTATTTAGATTATTTAGATTATTTAGATTATTTAGATTATTTAGATTATTTAGATTATTTAGATTATTTAGATTATTTAGATTATTTAGATTATTTAGATTATTTAGATTATTTAGATTATTTAGATTATTTAGATTATTTAGATTATTTAGATTATTTAGATTATTTAGATTATTTAGATTATTTAGATTATTTAGATTATTTAGATTATTTAGATTATTTAGATTATTTAGATTATTTAGATTATTTAGATTATTTAGATTATTTAGATTATTTAGATTATTTAGATTATTTAGATTATTTAGATTATTTAGATTATTTAGATTATTTAGATTATTTAGATTATTTAGATTATTTAGATTATTTAGATTATTTAGATTATTTAGATTATTTAGATTATTTAGATTATTTAGATTATTTAGATTATTTAGATTATTTAGATTATTTAGATTATTTAGATTATTTAGATTATTTAGATTATTTAGATTATTTAGATTATTTAGATTATTTAGATTATTTAGATTATTTAGATTATTTAGATTATTTAGATTATTTAGATTATTTAGATTATTTAGATTATTTAGATTATTTAGATTATTTAGATTATTTAGATTATTTAGATTATTTAGATTATTTAGATTATTTAGATTATTTAGATTATTTAGATTATTTAGATTATTTAGATTATTTAGATTATTTAGATTATTTAGATTATTTAGATTATTTAGATTATTTAGATTATTTAGATTATTTAGATTATTTAGATTATTTAGATTATTTAGATTATTTAGATTATTTAGATTATTTAGATTATTTAGATTATTTAGATTATTTAGATTATTTAGATTATTTAGATTATTTAGATTATTTAGATTATTTAGATTATTTAGATTATTTAGATTATTTAGATTATTTAGATTATTTAGATTATTTAGATTATTTAGATTATTTAGATTATTTAGATTATTTAGATTATTTAGATTATTTAGATTATTTAGATTATTTAGATTATTTAGATTATTTAGATTATTTAGATTATTTAGATTATTTAGATTATTTAGATTATTTAGATTATTTAGATTATTTAGATTATTTAGATTATTTAGATTATTTAGATTATTTAGATTATTTAGATTATTTAGATTATTTAGATTATTTAGATTATTTAGATTATTTAGATTATTTAGATTATTTAGATTATTTAGATTATTTAGATTATTTAGATTATTTAGATTATTTAGATTATTTAGATTATTTAGATTATTTAGATTATTTAGATTATTTAGATTATTTAGATTATTTAGATTATTTAGATTATTTAGATTATTTAGATTATTTAGATTATTTAGATTATTTAGATTATTTAGATTATTTAGATTATTTAGATTATTTAGATTATTTAGATTATTTAGATTATTTAGATTATTTAGATTATTTAGATTATTTAGATTATTTAGATTATTTAGATTATTTAGATTATTTAGATTATTTAGATTATTTAGATTATTTAGATTATTTAGATTATTTAGATTATTTAGATTATTTAGTTTATTTAGTTTATTTAGTTTATTTAGTTTATTTAGTTTATTTAGTTTATTTAGTTTATTTAGTTTATTTATTAAATAGTAGCAACAACAATTCCAACAGTAAACTACCTTAACTGTAATTTATATAATAATTAATTAATAATATTATGTGTTATTATTGTTATTTGTATCACCCTGTAAAAAAATTATTTTTTATTAAATAGACAAATTGTATGTACAAAAGTTCAGAATGTATTATCAATAAATTATACAAAGTTCAAATCTCTGAACATCCACAAAATTGTCTATCTACTAACTTACTAACTTAATTACTCTAACCATGCATTCATCACCATACACCCTTACTAATAATTGCTATGAACAAAATAACATATAACTTAAATCTTTCTGTATATTTTCTATTACCAGATAGTTCTTTAAAACTCTATATTTATGATTTGAAATCTAACTATAAATTTCAAGGTGACAATTAAAAAAAATTTGACGTTTTAATTTTCAAAAAATAACTATTCTAAATAATTTAATTAATCCTACTATTCAATGGTCTAGCTTCAGTTTCCAAAAGTAAATATAGTTTGTTAAATTCGTGATATTGATTTACATTGTCTATTATGATTTCACACTATTATAAAACTAATTACTCACAGGAAAATGTCTTTTCTGCTATCAAGAACTTATATCATATCCAAATCCAGACCTTCTTATCAATTTAAGTCTCCAGTTCCAGTATTCTGCTTTTACCAGATTCACATACAATTTCACCCGTTTACTTTCGCTATACAACGTAAGTGATACAACTTGTCTATATTAGTATTTTGTTATTGAACTATTACAACTTTTTCAAAAAGAAAAACTGTTTAAATGCATCGAGGCTCTAACTTTAGATAATTTAAAAAATTTTCTATCGAAAGCTGATTCCCGTAGGATATCTTTCAAACTTCCTATCAATCTCCTCGTCTCCTCGGATATCTCTGACTTATCCAATTTAATTTGACATCTTGACTCAAATTAAATTTGCTGTACAGGATGATAATATTCTATGTCTTATTTACTAAAAATATATATTTGACTAACCAAATTTTGATCTTAAATTTTTGATAATTGGTTTTCATTACAATATATACTTTTTATTTACGAATTCTATTAAAAATTGTATTTGTCAGTATAGGCAGAAATACTCCTTTAATACCAAAACAAATTGGCGCTGCTGTCGCGCACGGAGCGAATTGATATACTTTTTTAAAGGTTCATACACACTGCGGTCCAGAGGTTGCAGCTCATGGCTACAGTGGTGTGGAAACGATAAAACTGTTATTCCATGATCTTTGTAGTTGTTTAGTGCATTAGAAGATAAATGCGAATCGTGGTTGTCTAGCAAAAGAACGAGAGGATATTCTTTAAATGCTTTGACGTATTTGATAAAATGTCGAATATATTCTATAAAATGCTCCTCTTTCATCCAGCACTTCCATCGCTTCCAGGCGGGGCATCTTAAAGAAAATAGGGCTTAAATCGAATACGCAAGAAAATAAAAAAGGTGGCACAGTATTTCCGGTAGCTGAAACAGCACACGCTACAGTTACAAGAATACCACGTTCTGCCGAGGTAACTCTTCCTACTTTTTTAGCACCACGTCTTGCCACAATTCGGTCAGGCCTCTGAACTTTCGTTATACCTGTCTCGTCTATATTCCAGATGTCTCCAGGATTAAATTTATACCTTTTAAGAACATTTTCTAGATTTCTAAAAAATGCCGCTACATTTGTTTTATTAAAGCTAGTAGCCCTAGACAGGCTGGTGGCTTCAGGTGTTCTTATGGACAGCTTAGGATTTCTCGATAAAAACGATGTAAACTAATCGGGGCCTGCCATTTCATTTTTTGTTCAACTATCAGGGAGCGTCAATGACAGAGAAGTTGCAAATAAAAAAGCCATTCTTCTCACTTGTTTGGGCGTGAGACCGTAGTAAATATCGATAGCTTTTTTTATGTATTCTACTAGGTTGGATTATTGAAGATTTGTTAAAATCTACAACAAAACATTTTATTACCAATCAGTTTATTAAGTATATGTTTTACAATTCTTGTTTATTTTTAAAGTATCCAACAATGGTTGAAGGCGTTACTATTTCCGCTTGAAGTTCGTCTAGCGTAAACTTGCTGCAGTGTTAAATGGAATGTTAAAGCCGCTGATCTTAAAGATTTTCCTTGTAATTTTACTGCTCTGGCAGCTCTCAGCATAACATCTGGAGGAGTTTTGCCTCTTTTTGACTTTCTTTTGAACGTTCGTATACTGAAAGCTAGAAGCACAACGAAGAAAAAACACAAATTTAGGTATAGGGTTGGTTGGTACACTGTATCAACCAACCCTGCACAGTGTGTACCAACCATCCTCAATGTAATTTTTTATTTAAAAAATACCATAACTACTCATCAGAGTAACATTAATCAAGGTTTACTATTTTTAAATAATAGAAAAATGCGCAATGTTTCTGAATATACATATTCTGTAGTTAACGACAAAGCCACAAAACTTATAATATAAATATTTCAAAATCATAAATTTTAACTTACGGGTAACAAAATCACGTACAACAAATAAAACTCGTAACAACGACCGCACATCAACGATACTTATTCCCAACTGACACTCCATGGAGGAAGGATTATTAAGAGTTGCCGTTTCTTTGTAGAAATTTGGCAACATGTTTGCTTGCAGCGACCTATGGGGGGGAGGAGTTGAACTAATCTTACTCTGTCGGTAATGTAGTTACCAGCAGTATTACCATCAACTCTTACTCTGTCGGTAATGCAGTTACCCGTAATTTTATATTTAATTTGAAAATTGGCGGGTTTTTTTAAAGGAGAATTTACTTTTGCAACTATTTTTTAACTAATACGAAATATAGCCATACCAAATTTTGGTAGTAATTTTTTTAATTTATAGTGAAATAAAAAACATGTACGTGTAGCTAAAATATGTTCCTCTGGAGCCACTTTTTCAAAATTTAATCAAATTTTGATGGCAATAAATCGCAAAATTTTGTTTTTATAAAGATTTTAAAAATTGAGAAAATAATTAAATCAAATTTCGGAATAGTGGCGCCAGAAAAACGGACATTTCACTTTTAGCTGAAGGGAAGGTACATATTTTTCATACACTAAAAAGTAAAATTAAACTATAGAAATATTTATGGCTCTATTTCGTATTGTTTAGAAAAAGATAATTGCTTAAGTAAATTTTCCTCTTAATTATAATTAAAATTTTCCTTTTTTATTAGCTGTTTGTAACAATTATGAAATGCCCAATAAAAATGTAAAATTCTTTGACAAATAATTATGGGGGATGCAATAAATATCATACAAAGTTTTATTTAATTATATTTACTAAAAATTCCCAAGAAAAATAAATAAAAAATATATCAGAGATGGCAATACAAAAAATTATTTTTCATGCACTTCACCCCCATACAAGCGAGCTTATGCGAAGCAAGAATGTCTAATATTAATATTATTATTTACTAACAATTAGAAATTATGCGTTTATAATGAATTCTGCCTAGTGAAGACATGTTAAAGCATCAAAATACCTTTACTTGATTTTAAATAATCCTAAATAACTTATATCTAAAAGAATAAATAAAAGTAGTTCCACTCACATGTTTTCGTCGACAACCAAAACCATAACATAACCATACATTTGTTTGATTTTGATGTTATTTGTTGAAAGCGCGCGCGGGGCCCGCTATAGCGGGCAGCACATACTTTGATTTTCTTTTACTATACGGAGAATGGTCGCACTGCGCAGCTTTCTGAGTGCCTTTTAAACGGAGATAGAAAACGTGTTGCCTACATCTTGGCACAATATTTTTAATAGGTGCGTTTTAATCATCTGCTTCTGCTTCGGAATTGTCGGTTTTCTTGTTTTAATCTGATAGGTTAAAACGACTAAACCGACAATTCCGGAAGCAGAAGCGGATGATTAAAACGCACCTAATATTTTGCTTGCTGCTGTCAGTGTCAGTGAATATTTTTTTGGAGTCACAGTTTATTGCCAAAGAATCAGTTAGCTCACTCGGACCAGTTGAAAGTTCCAAAATAACATCCACTCCAGGGATACTAATTCAGGATACGCAGAAGACTGCTGTTTTATTATAGGCGGTTGTCATATATTGTATTATCCGAGTTGCGCAGTGTATAAACTTAGTTCAAAAGTGCCGACGCAGAGTGAACGATCTGATTCTTTAGCTATAAACTGTGGCATATGAATCAAAATGGCCGCGCCCTATGTTGGGCGTGTCCAAAGACATTACAACTAATGTCTTTGGGCGTGTCGGACCTCTCTCTTGCACCGTATAGTAATCAAAGTATGTGGCGGGCAGCCAGCAGTCATGCAGCGGACAGAAAGCCATCTTCACATAGTACAAATAACTAAGTGAAGGCATGTTTTTTTTTAGATTGTTATAATATATGAATTCAAATTTTTGAAACAACACTTTTTGTGTGTTACTGAACGAGATGTTATTAAATTAATCAATGTGCTTTACATTTTAATACAATTTTGCTGTTGTAAAACGGACTTCAGAGCACCAAATCGCGGAGTTGCATGCGCAGAAACGTGTTTATGTATTGTGCATGTGATATAAACCCCCGTGTGGCACGCGGTCGAGATCTTCAAATAGGCACGGACGAACAGGTTACGAAATTTCGCGATTGTACCAACCAACCCTTGTTCCCAATAAACCCCGGTCTCCCCTATCAGGTGTCTGAAGCAAACAGACTCGTTCTTAAAGGGCATTCAATGATTTGTTTTGAAGAAATTATGAGAAACACAATGGTATGCGGTATGCTCAGACATTGCAAATTTTATTATTTAATTTTAATAGCTCCATTAAACTAAACTACTGTCAAATTGAAGATAGTGGTATTGTTAATCATGCCATGGATTTACCATGGAAACTTGCGGCTAGCCCAGATGAGATTCCTGTTTGCTTTTTAAAACAATCCTTTGCAAAACCTTTATGTTTTCCTTTTAATTTGTACCTTTCTTGTGGCGAATGTCCTCATTATTGGAAAAGCAGTTCTTAAAGACCTATTTACAAATCTGGACCAAAAGGAAAAGTCGATAACTACCGCGCAGTTTATATACAATCTAAAATTCCTAAAATATGGAATTGTTTAATTAATGAGTATTTAAACTTTGGTTTTGTATAGTTAAATTTACTTCTACGAATTTAGTGAATTACAACTATTTCATCATAGAATCCCTAGAATCGAGGTGTCAAGTTAACTTTGTTTGTATTGATTTTTTTAAAAGCATTTGACAGATTTAACCATGACATACAAAGGGCTAAACTCTGACGATACGGGTTTGGAGATATACTAAATTGGGTTGATAATTATTTGTGTAATATGTTAAAATATGTCAACATTAAATCGGAGGCAATTACAGTTTTATCCGCTTTACCGCAGGGATCTCATTTCTACCCGCTTCTATTTAATTTATTTATTAATGATCTTTCTGATGTCGTCTCAAACAATAAACATCTCAAGTTTGCTAATGATTTAAAGATATTTGGAGCAGTTTCCAATGAAACAGATGTACAAGAGGATTTAAATAGATTGTCTTGTTGATGTGATGTTCCATGTAAATGTGTTAGATTTAAATGTCGCTTAAGAAATGGCACGATACCAAGTCTGGTCAAAAAATTATATACTCATCAGTATGATGTTTGCAAACAAATGAAGCAATTTGGAAAGGCAGTTATCAATACAGCTCTGACTATTCAAAGCTTCGCCTCTCACTCTTCCTAAAATAGGTCGGGATATACTCGTGACAATCCAAGGTTAGTAGTAGAATGTCACGAAGCTTTGGCCGAAGTATCCATCAACAATGGATAGGGGAAACCGGGGTTGGTTGGTCACCTTAAGATGGATAAAAGGTCACGCCACATCGAAAGGTAATCGTCTTGCTGATTGACTGGCCAAGAAAGCATCCAAATACTTTATGGACCTAGCCCTTCTATTGGCCTGAGAAAATCGGCAGTGACAGACCTAATTAAAGAACATTCCCTTGTAAAATTCAAGGGAAGGTGGGATGAAATAAAAAACTGCAGAGTTGCCAGGGAGCTTATAAGTTATACTGACAATAAATACTACAATCAAACAAATACTTGACTATGACTAGACAGAATCTACGATTGGTCACAGGCATTCTGACTGGTCATTGTCAAGTACGAAAGCATCTCCATATCATAGAGTTGTCAACTACACAAACCTGTAGGCTGGCTTACAAGCTAGGAGGTGTATCACCTTAGGAGGATGCTTAATGGGCCAAGTGACGCCTAAGTGGAGTAACCCACCACACGTTATAGAATTAGAATCCAAAATACCCGATAGAAATTGAGCACCACCGCACCAGACAAGGATTTTATCCGCAAATTGCACTTTATGTTTGTACCTAACATTTTTTAGGCATTCCTCTAAATTGTCAGTATAAAACCCATCGTTTTCTTTCATGTCAGAAAAACTTGGTATACGAAGCAATTGCCCTTGAATGTACTAGGGGGACTTACGCCTCTTTCGATATCGAAAGCATTTCCTCTTTAATTCCAACGATATCGTACTCTTAGAAGTACAATATATAGGTACCATTTTTATTTTCTTCTCTATGCAGTAAATACTTGCCTTTTTCCACTTTTTGGGATATTCAGACACGTGATATTCCCTGCTTTCAGTCCGCTATTGTTCGATAAATGGTTATGTGTGAAATATTCTCATACTGAAATATTTGAAATGTTTCAGCAAGCTGTAGACACTTTTTCTTATTTCTAATTTATACATCTAAAACAAGAACTTTAAAATAAGTAACACTTAACTGATAGTTGACAAAGTAAGCAATATTTTGTTTTCAAAGGCAACTTGATAATATTTCATTTTTATTAAAAATAAAGCCAATGAATCTTGTACCAAAACTTTTAGGATATTCGTTTTCTTTACTTTTCTTGGTGTAATAAACTGTTTTGTTTCAGATCACCACTTTGGGCTGCTCTAACACACGCACATTCCTTGACAATCGTCTGCGAACCGTCTGAGAACAGTTGACAAAATGATAAAAATGATCCTAGTGTCGATGATGATTCTGAAACAGATGATGACAACCTTACACATCACCATTCTGATCCAGTGATTCCACAAATGGTTCCACTGCCATTTATCAAAGGCCACTGATGCTAAAAAAGAACAGAAACCAGTACAAAATACAAAATCGGAATTCAAGGTTCAAAAAGTCTGAAAAAATGTTTGCCCGTGATAGGTATTATTATTAGTAATAAAGAAAAATCCAGTGTTTTTTTTTTAATTTTGTCGTACAGTTTTCTGAAACGATATGGTGAAAATTATTAGAAAATAATACATTTTAAAATTGGTTGTGTATTTGCAATTCATTGCATTGATACGACGGGCACCAAAAATTATTATTACTCATTTCCATTTAGAATTGTGAAAGAATTTATGAAAAATTTAAATACTGTATGTTACATAGGTATTTAAGATGTAACGCAAATTAAATAATTGTATTGTATAGGACCACACGCCTCCTTATCGACTGGATTTAAAAGGTGCTAATACAGCAAAATACATTGTTTCCAATTAGTTTTCCTATTCTAGGTCAAACCAAAAAATTATACAATCGATGAACATGCAAGTACCAGTAGCACCGAATAACATCCCCAATAATGTGCTGTCAAGGAAATAATAGATGATTTGTAGTTGGGAGGTGTGAAAGGATGAAGATACATGTTTACTAAGTAAACGGCAGCACAATGGGGAGCTTGCTTTAAACTAACATTTGAGATAGGATTGGTTAAACAAATTAAATAGTTTAATAGTCTTTCCCAAAGTGTGGGTCGTGACCCCCTAGGGGGTCGCAATGAGGTACTAGTGGGATCGCCGAAAATTTCCAAAATAAGACAAAAACACAACTTTGTTAAATCATATAATAAAAATTGAAAATTTATTATCAATCGAAACATAAAACTAAGTATTAATTAGTTCGTGAAAATATAAGAGAAAAATAAAGAGTAATATAATAATTTTAATGAGTCCCATGCACCTGTTTTTTTGAAACTAGTCTTTTAAATCTAATATGTGTTTGAGACACACAAAATTATATTGTTTTTAAGTAAGAGACTATTTCTCATTTCTGTTTTAATGACAGTCATAGACGAGAAACTTAGCTTACATAAATACAATGTTACAAATGTAACCAAACATTTTGCAGCTTCACTCGCCACCTAAGGGTATACCTGCATCCTTTTGGTCCAAAATCCGTCCGGGTTCTGGGAAAACAATTGGAGCTTCAACATTCCGTCACTTGATATTTAATTAGGTTTTTCTTTTATGTTTATTGGTATTTCAACATGTTGAAAGGAATATGCTAAAACCGGATTTAGTATCCATCTGCAACTGTCGTAACTGTTTTTAATTTCTTCTGAGAAATAATCACAGAGCTGTTGTTTTAAATTGAGCAAAGTAACTTGAATACCTGCAAAAAAACTTGTTCAAAATGTGTATCACTGTAATTGGATACATCTTCCATAATTTCCTGAAAGCAATAAAATGAATCGAGCCTCCTTACATCGGTGTGATAAAGAAGATTTTCAAATAAAGCACCCATGTCTTCGCAGATTTTTCGAAAAATACGGGTCTGCAACACGTTTCCTTTAATGTAATTTATAACTTTAATCATGGTTTTCATAACACAGTCCATCTCAGGAGGTAAAGCTTTGATGTAAGAGCTTCTCCATGTAAAAAACAATGTCTCCATGTAGCATTAGGCATTACACTAGTTTACAGTACATCTGTTGCCAAATTTTAGCTGTTGCTGACTACATATCAGCTCTAGTTTCTGAGCTTCAGCCATGTAGGTATAAAACAGAAAAAAACATGTATTTACTAAGAAAAACTTTACTAAAAAAATAATTAATCAATGAGTTCTAAAAAACTTCATTTTAAAGCTCTTCTCTTATATGTAGACTTTGGAAAATGACGTATCAGAGACCAACAACAGTGGGACATATTATTCGTGTCCCAAACACCCTGATAGCGCTCTTCCATGACGCGTAAGTCTTGATGCATACGCTCTCCCTGCTCTTCGCTCATATCTCATAAATTTTCCGGAAACCTGTCCAGGTGACTGGAGGAAGTGAAGTTTTATGTTCATAATGCACCCCATATTTTTTAATTGTAGCAGACGGTCTTCTACAAGTTCAATGTAATTAGCAGATTTTTTATTTCCGAAAAAATTCTGCATCACAGAAACGAAAGCTGTCCAAGCCTTTAGTTCTAACTTAGTCATAGAATTTATAAATTGAGTATCTTTCGTAAGTTGTCTAATTTGGGGGCCATCAAAAATACCGGCAAATGTAAGAAAAGCAGTTTCCGTCTTTATCTAGTGATTTAACAAACTGTTTCATGATGCCCAGTTTTATATGTACTGGCGGAAGAATAATTTTGTCACGAGCTACTAATGAATTCTGGACTATATTTTGCTTTTCAGGCTTCATATTTTCTCTCAAAGGCCAATTTCTTCTTACCCAATGTTCCTGTTTAGCTCTACTGTCCCAATGACATAAAACAGGGAAACTTAGTGTAACCACTTTGTGGACCGAGAAGAATGTTCACCATTTTTAAATCGACACAAATTTGCCACTTATGGTCACTGTTTTTTATTTTCTTCAAGACTAGCGAAATGTTACAATATTCTTCCTTTAACTTTGTATTGTGGGCAATAGGTACCTTAGCGTATTTATTTCCATTATGTATTTCCAATAGAATACATTTTAAGCTGCGTTTTGAGCTGTCAATGAATCAACGCTAGTCTTTTGGTTCGTATTGTTCCAAGCCCATTTTTATTAACAAGTTTTTAATATCCGAACAAAAGGTAATACCGTTTTCTTCGGAAAAATAACGCCGTAATTCTTTATCTCTTTCACGATAAAAACTTATTTTAGTTTCTGAGGAAAGCAAATTTTTTTCTTTCAGTCTTGATGCTAACAATTCTGAAGCTAGCTTAGAAATATTTAAATCTCTTACAAGATCATCTAACTCATTTTGGGAAAAGAATTTTGGCTCATTTGACATACCTTTAAAATCAGCATCATTTTGTGATGGGCTTGGTCCTTCAATGTCTTGTTCTAAGGGTTCAGATATATTTTTAAGCACTAAAGAGTCAGGTGAACGCTTCACTGGACGTTGAACACAACTAGTACTTGGGTACTGCCATTTAGCTCGATTTTTAGTGTTTAAACCGTTTACGTTCACGGTACAAAAATAACAGTTTTCGAGATGATTTCGTGCTTCTCGCCAAATAGTCGGTTTTTCAAATTTATAGGCATTTCTTTTACCACTTTTCCATAATCTTAAATATTCCACACACGATTTACAAACACAACTGGCAGCCCAAGACTTCTCATTTTTATCCAAGGGCATCCCAAAATACTCAAAATAGGTATTTTTCACCAACTCTGATATAACTTTTCTACAATCGTTAAACACATATTCTCCGCATATATAGCAAAAATGATCTGGATTGTTCAAACAACGTCTCCTTGAACTACTTATGACGCAGAAACTTCAGATACCAATCTTAACACAGTAAAATATGCCTGTTATCGATTAATATATACGCTTAAATGATAAAAATCAAAAACAAAGTAACTCGAGCTGCTCAAAAAATATTGCGGTTAGATTTGACAAAACAAGTCATAAGTGAATATTATCAACCACAGTATTCGCGGCAACAGACAAAAAGTTAAATTTTGTAAACTGGTGTTATTGCTTCTAATCTGACGATAAGACCTGTCATATCTTCAGCGCCATCTGTGCATATATCATTACATTTTTCCCAGTCAATATATTATTATTTACTTTTCACAAAAGTGTCGAATAAACATTTTCCAGCGGTATATGTCTCCAGTGGGGAATAAAATAAAATAACTTCTTGAATGCCATTATTTGTATCATATCTTACCAACGTAATAAATTGGCCACAGTTTTGATATATCTATAGATTCGTTCATTGAAGAGAGAAGGTACGTGCATTTATTAAAATTTTCTACAACTTGAATATCTTTTGCCATATCACTAATTCTTCTTTGGATAGTATTATTTGACAGAGGTATTGTTTTTAACTTGGCAGCCTCTTTTTCACCAAACATTATATGTATTATTTCAACAGCTACTGGAAAAATCAGATAATTTTTACAGGTTTGTCTTTTTTATCTGGATGATTGCTATTTAAATGTCGAAGACTTCTCCACAAATAGCACAAATAACACATTGTGGTTTATTGTAAATAACGGTAACCATATTTAAGATATTGTAAAGTCTGTTTTTCCTTTTATTACTGGCACTTTCAAACGTAGACTTCTTTTTAAAAACGTATCCATAATTTGTAATTTATCGTAGACGTAAATACGTAAACGAGAATAGGTAAGTCGCAAAATATTTACTCAATATCGCATTCGCCACAACGCGCTGTTTGTGCTTTTTGGAACTGACATAGGGAACTGAGGTCTCCACACACACATACACACGCCTTACTTGAGCCCAAGTCGGATAGGTTCCCATCCTGTTTTACTGGATCGAAACCCTCCTGACCCCACCGACCCCCTCAACAGCTTTACTCAGGGGGTCTTAAGGTCAATCCTTCTGATTATTATGCCAGTCCTTCTTAAGGGCTATGAAGAATGACATATTATCATCATTTAGACAGGATTTGCTGAGGGCATTTCCCTGTTTCGTTGTCCGTTTGTTTGTCTTGTGTGCTTATTCTGTGAGAGTTCGCCACCTGTGAAAGCTCTCCCAGTCTCCATTGGCAACTAGGAGGACCTTCTCCCCAGGTGGGTTGTCGTCTGTTGCTCAGTCCTTGTCTGAATCACATGTTGTATCTTGTAACGTATTCTGAAAGAGAATGCTGAAAAAGAATGCTGAAAGAGAAATCTTATGATCTATGAGCGTCTTGAATTTTTACACCTTCCGTGTTTCGGTCACTTATTCCAGCACATTTACGTGGTCTGGCGTGTCTCCTGTAATCCGCTCTCTCGTATTCTGTTAATTCGCGTAGTTCCATGTTTGGGTGAGTCCTTAGTTTTTCAAAGGTGTCAGTGGCCTTCTTGTGTATAAGGTATAGGACCTTTTTGGATTCTAGATCCCTCATAATTACGTCATTTCTAGGAACTTTGAGGCCCATCTCAGGCTGATGTTTTGTTGTACTTGTACCCTCTTTCTGTTTGATTTACAGGTGTAACCCTACGCGTACAACAGTATGGGCATAATTACTGCCTGAATGAGCCTCATTTTTGTCTGTAGTAGGAGTTTGCTTAAGTCCTATTAAGCAGTTTAGTCTAGATCTTGCCTGTTTCGTCTTCTTTATTACCATGTTCGCGTGCTTGATGAAGGTGAGTTTTTGGTCCATAATAACTCCTAGGTATCTGGCTGAGTCAGTTCATGGGATGTCCTGTTCATTCATCGTTACTTCTTCTCCTGGAGGGTGACGTCTCTTCTTGAACAGCACAGCCTGTGTCTTCTCCGCGTTGATCTTGATCTTCCATCTTATGGCACCATTCTTCTATGTCTTTCGCTGCGTCTTGCAGATATCTTAAATATGATTCCTGGCTGTGTGCTCGTTGCCGATATCTGTATCGTCCGCATAGCTGGACATGGTAGTATGTTGCGTTTTTGGGATATCCGCCATGTAAATGGAATACAGCAGTGGTCTAGATAGGACTTGTCAAGATGGGACCCGAGGTACGACCTGAGTAACCTTGTCATACCTACTGTGTATCCTGGGTCTTTCATCTTAAGAATCAGCCCAGCGTGCCGTACTCGGTCGAATGTCTTGGCGACATCCAAGAATATGGTTCCTGTGGACTGATTTCTGTTTAATCCTCTGGTGATTCCTTCGACGAGTCTCAGGATTTGCAATTCGGTCGAGTGTTTCTCTCTGAATCTGAATTGTTCATCAGATAGTATATTTACGTTTCTAGTTTCTTCTTTTAACCTTCTTAGGATAATTCTTTCCGCAATCTTACTCATAGCTGGGAGCAAGCTAATAGGCCTGTAATTTTGCGGAAATTTGGCATCCTTGTTTGGTTTCCGTATCATCTCATGTTCCGTAATAGGTAGACAATTGAAATTTTCACAGAATGTGTATTTTTGTTGCCGCTGTAACAAAAATGATTTAAAAATTAAAGAGGATTCCCCTACCAGAAACGTGTTTTTTGGCTTTTTTGCTTAAAAATTACCTACATAGCAATAAATCTTGTACGATGGTGAGGTTCTTTATAGAGATTTACTACCCTATAAAAACACAATGTTATGACGCCTACACATGCAAATGATAAAATTTCATATCAATATGGCGAAAGTAATAATACTTACATCACGTAATGTCGTCGCCATCCCTACTCACCTCCCTGATTTATAGTATTAAAAGACTCGCGTATCGGGGACAACACTAATCATTTGTAATTGCTGTGGTGGGAGGTGTTTGTGTGAATGCGTCTTGTTTGTTTTCATTTATAAACCTTAGAAGCAAATTTCACATACATGAACAAATAATAATGCCGTGACAACAAGAAGGCGAAGCAAAGACTTCTCGTAGAGGTGGCGGCGAAGCCGCCACCAGAAAATTTCAATCCATACCTGGCTACGCCGACCGGCATAAACACCAACGGTCTGGACACAGCTCACCTACTCTGTCAAAAGGAGACGGATGTACAAATAAAACGCATACGACATGCGCACTACAAATGATTAGTGTTATCCCCGATACGCGAATTGTTAAGAGTAGCAACACTAAAATGTAATGTGACTGACAATCACTTGTTACATATCTACAGGGAAGTTACCAATAACAATGAATGAGTGAAAATAATTGTGGTGCTACGTTATATCAATGCAGCGATTACCCTCTGAGCTTCATCTTTTATATAAGTGCACATAATATACCTACACATTTTTATTAGATAGGTAAAAAAAAATATTATTTAAAGAAAACCTTGGAATACTATATACGTTAATTTCAAACTTATTTGCTTTGTGCTTTGTGCAAAGCTGAGTGTGGTTAGTTTCTACCTTAGATTAAAGAGACCGAAGATGTAACATTGCACACTGCGCATGTTGTCTATTTTAACCCAAAGTAACCCACCAATTGAAAATCATTGTTTGCACGACGCCACCCGAATTGCTCCGATTTTTCCATTCATCGATCACCTCCACCTGAGTTTAATCACCATTGACAGCTGTTTTTTGATTTATTTGTTGTTATTTTAGCAATTTAAAGTGCTCTAGTTAATCAATTACAAGTTCAAAATGCCACGATGTATCTTGAAAAAATGTATGTACTTATAATACTAGTACTAATATTATGAACATATTCCTTTTCAGCGGTAAATATTTATTGACGTTTTGACATAAAGCGCCATGATTCTCTGGGCTGAATACTTCAGATCCGCATTAAGGGGTTTCAATAAATATTAAGCATCCGAAATCAGATTTCATATTACTTACATTTTACAAAAAGATAAAATTTTGAACATTTAATTTAAATAAAAAGTAAATAGGCATTGTTGCTTACGAAATTTTGTATTTAAAAAGTAGTTTTATAAGAATGTTTTCTAAAGGTGATTTTAAGCCCTTTTTGGTAGATAAATAAGAAGTAAAGAATCATAGTTGCTAGCTAAATTTTATTTTTATAAGGTATTTTCATAAGAATATTAGATGAAATACAGGATGACCTACTTAAAATTTTAAGGTTCATCTTATTTGCGGTCAAATCGAAAGTGACATTTGAATCTTCAGTCTTAACAAAGTAAAACGCACCATATGATCTAGTATAGGCAAAAAAAATACTAAAGTTACGGGAGTTGGTAACATTAATAAAATGTTACATTACAAACCCCTAAACAACTCGAACAAAATTTTCGTTTACTAAAAAAATCCAAAATTTAGCAATATTTATTATTTATTATACAATCGAATGCGGTTTCAAAGATAACGGGATCAAAAAATCCGAATCTCTAAATTTTTGAGCTAAACGCTCGGATAAAAGCAAACGATCGATAGGGGTTACAAAAATAATCGATTTATCGATAATTCTGATATTTTTTTATGAAAATCGATTTATCCGCTGTTTTTAATAAATTATTTTTGTTTTTTTTTTAAGATAATGTATTAATCGATTTTAAAGTAAATAAAAAAAAGTAGATTTATTCAAAATAATCGATTTTCGTTTAATTGGTTTTTTCATTATTCGATTGAATATAATCGGTTATTT
The DNA here is from genome assembly GCA_927349885.1 of Psylliodes chrysocephalus. NCBI lineage: Eukaryota > Metazoa > Arthropoda > Insecta > Coleoptera > Chrysomelidae > Psylliodes > Psylliodes chrysocephalus. The sequence goes on along the minus strand of OV651822.1, from coordinate 45,406,248 downwards.
TATATAACCGATATTTTGGTTATTTTTTAAAATTATCGATTTATTGGTTAATCAGCTTTTTAATAATCGATTATTTTTGATAATCGAATAATTAATTTTATAGGAAATATTAAAAAAAGGATTATTAGAAAATAATCGATAATTTGTTTTATTTTTTGGAAAATCGATTTATCATAGAATCGGCTTCTTAATTAATTGGTTATTTTCGATTAGGCGATTATTTTGGAATTATCGATTATTTTCGGTATTTCAAAGATAATCGAATTATCGATTTTAAGGAAATACAATAAAATAGATTATTGATAATAATCGATTTATCATAGAATCGGCTTAAATAATTGGTTATTTTTGATTAGGCGATTATTTTGAAATTATCAATTATTTTCGATATTTCAAAGATAATCGAATTATCGATTTTAAGGAAATACAATAAAATAGATTATTGATAATAATCTATTTATCATAGAATCGCTTAATTAATTGGTTATTTTCGATTAGGCGAATATTTTGAAATTATCGATTATTTTCGATATTTCAAAGATAATCAAATTATCGATTCTAAAGGAAATACAAAAAAGTAGATTATTGATAATAATCGATCGATGAAAAATAATCAATTATTTAAAATATTCGATAATTCTGTTTTTTTTGAAAATTGATTTATCATTTAATCGACTTTTTAATTAATCGATTATTTTTGATTAATCGATTATTTTCGATTTTTCAAACATTGTCAAATAATCTGTTTCAATGGACGAAAAAATGGATAATTAGAAAATAATCGATAATTCGGTTATTTTTTGGAAAATCGATTTATCGTAGAATCGGCTTCTGAAATAATTAGTTATTTTCGACAGACGATTATTTAGGAATAATCTATTATTTTTGGTATTTCAAAGATACTCGAATTATCGATTTTAAAGGAAATACAATAAAAATAGATTATTGATAATAATCGATTGATCGAAAATAATCGATTATTTAAAATAGTCGATCATTCTGTTTTTTTTTTTAAATCGATTTATCAGTTAATCGACTTTTTAATTAATCGATTATTTTTAATTAAACGATTATTTTTGATTAATCGATTATTTTTAATTATTCGATTATTTTTAATTAATCGATTATTTTCGATTTTTTAAAAATTATCGAATAATCTGTTTCCATAGACGAAAAAAAAATGGTTTATTTGAAAATAATCGATTATTTAAAATAAACGATTATTTAAAATAAACGATAATTCTTTTTTTATTATATTTTGTAAACACTAATTTATCGGTTAATTGGCTTTTTAATAAATCGATTATTTTTGATTTTTCAAAAATAATCAAGTAGTTGATTTTAAAGTCAATGACAAAAAAATATGTTGTTTAAAAATAATCGATTGATCGAAAATAATCGATTATTTTCAATGATCGATAATTTATTTCAATAATTACTCATCCCTAGCGACCAAATTACTTTTAATAGATTTAAATTTTACAATGTTATCTGGTTTCAGACATATGCATTTCTAGAGTTTTATGTGACTCATCCTTTATAATAATTAATATTCCTAAAGAAAGAAGACTTAACATACCTTTTTCTGAGGTTATAATACAAAACAGCATTTTCACATTTTGACTAATTTTTATTATTATGTAATAGCCGTAGAAAAAATATAATGTTCAACTCATAAGGTTAGATTTGCAGTATTCGCCTGCGCACATGTTATTTTTATAATACTCGTAGACAATGAGTAACATTTTTTGCTCTATCAATAATATATTCTATTTCAACATTTTACCGTAATCTCTTGCAGAAAAGTCCGTAGTAAATAAATGCTAACGAAATATTCTATAAAAGGTCTTTTCTTTACATAAAATGTCGTGGCATCTGTTTGATATTAAAAAAATCACGTTAATTTTATTTCATAATACAAAATTCGATTAAACACCTTTTAAATAAATGTAATAGTTCATTATGATGCTAATAAACAAAGTTCGGTCCTTGTCACAGAGTTCGGGTCGCCGCGTGTCGCCGCTCAGTTTCCCCACTCCGTTAACCTTTCTTTAGAAATTGGCAACATTTGCGCAGGTTAAACACCGGTGTATGTTATATCTCTGGTCTCTTTTATCTAAGGTTTCTACAAAATAAATTTTGGAAGAAATTAAGCTGTTGAAATTGAGTTATAGGGGACATTTTTTTTATAAAGTCACAGGGTAGAATTTAATTATGTTTGAAATTTAAAATAATATTTGAGTAAGAAAATTTTTAATTTTTTTTATATAAATATAAAAAAAATTTAGAAATGTAATCAGTCCCAGATTAGAGGATTCCATATCAATATAAACTTTTTATGTACTTTTTAATGTTAAATCTGCTTGCTTTCTAGATACTAAACTATAGAGTATTTATATTGATCTTCAGCAAAGCTTGAAAGCCATATTACTAACCCCGAATTCAGACGTTTAAAAAATTGGACTTGATTTGTGACATATTTTGAAATATTACCTATTTATTATTATTTTAATGCATGCCTTGATAAATTAATACCTACCAAACAATCAAGTAGTTTTCTTTAACATTTCTTCCGATTTTTTGAAACTTTTTTGAAAAAACCCGTGAAGAGAGAATATTTTAATTTAAATTTTAACAACTGTAGTTTTTATATATTCTAGGAATATTTTGAAAATATGCGTTTATATTAGTAAACAGAGCGATGATTAAATTTAAATAATTAAAATGGAATGTATAGGTATTCCAGACTATCAGAAACTGACCAACATTCTATTTTTCGTATGTAATTTTAAATATATTCTTTCTTCATGACTCCTGGCACAAAAAATATATTAATGTGAAAGTATTTTTATACCTGTACCTACATTATATATCTACTATCAGCTGTTCAACGTACCTTATATATTATCTCTATATATGGAATATAATTTATAAATTGTTAATAGATTGTATGTACATACATTTTTATTATTTGCAAAAGCTATCATTATTATGTAAATAAAACTCACTGTTAGTAGTAATTATTGTTTTATTTTGTAAGTATACGAGATATTTGTGGTTTTCCAAAAATAAAACTCGAAAATAAAAAAAAATACAAAAAACTAGGGTTTAGGTCTGGTTGAAATAACAAACTATGAACAGAATAAGGGAAACTAAAGTATTTCGTAAAAAATTAAAACAGTTGTAAAGCCTTTTATTCCTAAATATATTCAGCTAATTTGACGAAGATCATAAAAATAATTTTTTCTACTAGCGTACGGAAAAGTCCACTTTTTCGCACTCATTTTAGTGTTGAAGAGTCACTTTTCCGCACTAGTGATTCTGTTAAGTTTTGACATTTGAATATTTAAAATATATATTTGTATGGTTGTAGTTTACAAAATTTACTAGAATTCTGCTATAATTTTTAATAAAAAGAAACGTATGTTTTAATAATTTTTTAATGGCCCTGGTATGTCAAATATCAAATAATAATAAACATCTGAGATTTTTTATTTGTCACTTTGAATCATCGTAGCAACAAAGAAAAAATAAACCTATCAGTCAAAAAACTACCTTGTCAAAACCAATTTTACCGTCTGAGGTAGATTTTTGGATTGTCAATCTAAGGTTGTCAATTAATTATTTTCTAAGTGTTTTCCTGATAAATCCGAATATATTTGTTCAATTTTAAAAGGAATTTTGTTTGTTAATCACCTGGTGAACACCGTTCTCCTGAACGTATCAGTTTTAAATTGGAAAATTGGTAAGGGATTTCTATACCCTTCTGTCCTGTTAGAAACCGCAGTGCTACACATCCACCTGAATTGCAGTTAAACCAAAGAAGTTTAGGGTTTCTCCCGCCCAAAATGTGAGATCATAAGCCTCCTGAACCACCAGATAAAAATGCTGGTAAAATTATTAAAACAAGAATAAAAGAAAAAAGATTTTACTCTGCCTCAGATTCAGGCCCCTATGAAGTTTATGTACAAGGGAAACAAAAAAATGTAGGTAATCTTCACATTTTGAGTATTGCTAAATCAATATTCAACCTGTATATTAAACAAATTGTAAAGGTTAACCGAAAGGGAAAAACAGATTGGGCGTGTTTTTTGCTGATTATAAATCTGCAAATATTTTTATTGATGATAAAAAATGGGAATCCTCAGATTATGAAGTTTTTGTTCCTCTTCATTATGTAACGTGCAAAGGAATTGTTAGAGATGTCTGTAAATCTTTAACTGATGATGTGATCAAAGAGTTATCTGATACAAACCTAGCCTTTTGCAAAGTCCTTTACGTGAAACGAATGAATAGGAAAGTAGATTAACAAGGCGAAGATTCAGTTTATATACCCACAGGTACAGTTAGTTTTACCTTTTCCGGGAAAAATCTCCCTAGAGAAATATTGATTTACGGTTTGCCAATGAAAGTGATCCCGTATGTAAGCCCTGTTCTGTAATGTCAAAAATGTTTGCTGTATAGTCATTCTCAAAAGCAGTGCAGAAGTTATGAAACATGTAATAAATGTGGTAAATCCCAGGATGTAAATAATATATGCAATCTATTTTGTATTCATTGTAAAAATTCAGACCACTCTTCAACAGACAAAAAATGTGTAGAATTTAATCGACAAAAAGACATTAAACAGTTAATGTCTTTTTCAAATATTTCTTATTATGAAGCTAATCAACAAATTCCAAGAAACCAGACAGATTCTTTTAACCCAGATCCCAGCTCTGAGTAATAGCGAATCAAATAATATTCCCGTTTCTCAAAGAAGGACAACTACCATTAACAGTTCTACGAAAGTGGCTTGTTATAGTCAATCTTTGAAAGCCCCAGCAGGGTTATTCTACTAAATTTATAGCCCGGCTAAAAGTTTATAGCCCGGCTACAAGTTGGATTTTGAAGTTAGGAACATATAAAGTTCAAGCCAAAATCCAACTTGTAGCCGGGCTATAAATTTAGTAGAATAACCCTGCAGGTATGAAGAGAAGGAGACCCTCAATTAGCTTTGATCAAAATGCACATAATAATTGTCTAAACAGTCCTACAGGTAGAATACAATCATTGGTTTGATACTACTAAATACTTAGGGTATGTTTATCCATAAGAATTTAAAATGGACTTCTCATATCAATTATTTAGAGACAAAAGTGAGTAAAAACCTAAATGTTATGCGAGCTCTTTGTGGTACTTGGTGGGGAGGTGATCCGAAAACACTAAGAATAATATACAAGGCCATCATTCTAAGTCACCTTGAATATGGATGTCAAGTCCTGAGCCCCACTACCAAAACTATAAGTAAGAAGCTTGACCAACTACAATATCAAGGATTACGGATTATTACAGGTTGCATGAAATAAACTCCAGTTCAGGCATTGTTAGCGGAAAGCGGAGAAATTCCTTTAAAGTATAAAGAGAATGGCTTACATGGAAATTCCTATTAAAAAACATAGCAATTGAACATAACCCAATTATAGAAGCAATAACATTTTTAGATAATCTAATTTGTAGTAATCCGAGAAATACTTATTGGAGAAATAGGGAGAAACCCTTCAGCGTTCATATATATAATTAATTAAATTCACTGAATTTTGATCTATATACTAGTGAATTACTCCCATGCTATAATTTTGAATTAAACTATCAGCTGACCCCGATAAAAGTTGAAAACCTGATGGGTACAAAAAACGATGAATTAGGATCTATTCAACTTCAAAAAATTTCAAATAAATATCCTTCTCATATAAAGTTCCTTACTGATGGATCAGTTGATGACTTAGGTAATGCAGGATTTGGGGTTTTTAGTCCTGAATTAAAATATTCATTCTCTTCGAAATTACCCTTGTATACCGAGATTTGCACAGCAGAATTGATTGCCATTAATCATGCCTTACAAGTCATTTTGGAAAAAGAAATTTCGCAAGTCATAATACTATCAAATTCTAAAAATGCTTTGCAAAAAGTCAGTCATTCTGTATTTTCTAAAGAAACAGAGCATATTTTATTTCTAACCAAAAGAGGTATTTTATTATCCAAAATGAATGATATTCAAATTATCTTGGCTTGGATATCTGGACACTCTGATGTCTTAGGGAATTTAAAAGCCGACCAACTTGCCAATATAGGTAGAATTCTAAACACTCCAGCGAATGTCAAACTGCATTATTCCAATATTGACCCATTTATTAAACAGCAGATTTGGGCTAAATGGTCAGATGAATTTAAACTTATTAATCAAAAGAAAAATTCTTTTTACTCCAAAGTTGTTCCGCAGTTACCAAAGTATCCATGGTTTAGTAAGTTTGGATTTATTACTAGAAGTCATTTAACTAATATCATTAGAATGAGAACCGGACATTGCTTAATACCATCCCACCTCTTTAGAATTGGAGTCAAAGAAGATCCATTTTGTGAATGTGGTCAAGTTGGATCCCTTAATCATATTGTTTTAGAGTGTCCGATTAATTAAACCCCAACATTTGATTTGTACAGTGAAATGGCTAAAACTGGTTTACCTGCGCCTTTTAATATTTATACTATTCTTTATAACCTCAACGAATCAAATTTTAAACTGTTAATTAAGTTTTTAAACATTTTTAAAATTAATTTGTAATACCTTATATATGTTGTACTTTACATAGGTTAACACTAATATTAACTTCTGTAAATATTTTTCTGGAATCTTATGAGTTGTCTAGGTAAATTGTTCTTCAGAACATAGCCCAATAAAAGAATAAAGAAAAAGAAGAATTTTACCGTCTTTTTCTAGAAGATAATTTTTCATGGATTCTTTAGACGAAGATTTGCCAGAGTCAGTTTTGGAAGCGGCTGGAACTACAAACTTGAATTTACTACCAAGACGTTTTTTGGCTTATTTCGCTGAAATTTCCAAAACATACAAGCCAAGCACTCTTTGGTCCAGGTACTCAATGTTAAAAAGTGTAATTAAACTCAAAAAAGCAAGTTTTTCAAGATCACGGCATATATAAAAAAACAAAACATTTGATTTAGACCAAAAAAGGCAAACATTTTCTCAAAAGAAGAAATTTTTAAGTTTATAAATGAAGTGCCTGACAAAATTTATCTTCATATAAAAGTCGCTACGATTTTTGGTTTGGCGGGCGCATGTAGGCGAGAAGAATTAACAAAGATGTCTTTAGATCATATTGATGACAAAGGAAATATTTTATTGATAAAAAAATATCCCAGACACAAAAAAACACTCTTTCAGAAGCTTTGCGATTTGAGGAAGCTGAAAATGGAAAATTGCTCAATTTGTTCAGAAAGTATGTGAGTTTAAGAAAGCCTGAAACCCCACGTAAGAGATTTTTCGTGAAATATAAGAAAGGAACTTGCATTGTACAATGTATCGGAATAAACACCTTCCGAAAAATGCCATCAGAGATTGAAAGTTATCTGAAGCTTTCAAATCCTGAATTATATATGGGCCACAGTTTTCGACGTTCCGCCGCCACAATGCTTGCAGATTCCGGAGAAGGAATAATAAATATTAAAAGCCTCGAAGCTTGGAAATCTTCTAGCGTCGCAAAAAGTTATGTAGAAAGCTCACCAAGTTTCCAAAAGGGCCTATCGAATAAAATATTAAACTTCAATGACGCTGTCGCTGGCCCTTTCACTAGTCAGCAGCTGTCACCAGTAAAGCCTTCCAAAATGACCTCTTCCAGCCAATTTCCCATCGCCTCGGTTGCAACAATTAGTACTGACAAATTAGTAGAAAACCGAAATCTGACTTCATTGGAAAACATTTTAGCCTCTGCAATTAATTTTCAGAATGCTACAAATTGCACGTTCAATATTAATATTAAGAATAATTAATTTGTTGATATGTATTTAATAATAAATGTTTCTTTATGTTAACTTTTGGGTTTTTTCCGCACGTTAGTAGAAAAAATAGTGTACCTAACACGTGCTTAAAGTGACTTTTCCACACGCGATTGCAGATGGCCGAACGACGCGTTAGGTAAACTACTATTAAAATACAGGATGAAAATAAGCAAATTACAGATTTATTTAGAGTGGCAAAATATGGGAGAGGTCATTTGCAAAAAAATATATTATTTAAAAAGAAAATATAAAAATAATTATTTGTATAACAAAGCCTTAAGGCTCATCTTTTTTAGCTGAATCGGAAATTTATGGTCGAGGCGTAACCGAATCCAACCAACTGCTGGTTAGGCCAAAAAAGATAATCCAGCCAGTCGGATGAGGTGCACATAACATTTTTTTAAAGAGACCGTAGATCCAACATTTTTTTTACAATCATGTTTCTAACAAGAGACTTAAATACAAGATAGTTTTAAATTTGTATTGGTCGAAAAAATAATCTATTGGTGCGTAATTAAATTTGTACAGAATTACTAACGATAAGTACAGAGCCGGTGGAAGTGCCGGGCGACCCGGATGACCCAAATGGCCGCCCGGGCGCCTAATTCAAAAGCGCCTCACGACCGACCAAAATTAAGACATCTATTTATCTGAATTAGGGCGTGGTTTAAAGCCCACTTGTACTGGGCTTATTGGCTTATTATACCCCTCACAGTTTCTATCCCATCAGATTGATTTTCTTGATGAATTCAAGAATGTCTGATGGGCGCTTTCGCGATTTCTTCAGGTTCCGGATATTGTACCCCGAAGTACCATTCCCGTTCCCATTTAAGGTTCCGACAGTGGCACAATATGTGAATAAAAGTTTTGTCCTCCTCTTCACATATTCTACATAGGTAGTTATCAGATATCCCTAGGTGTCTTCTAAGGCCGCAGTGTCTCGTAAGAAGTCCTATTACGGCCTTGAGTTCGCTTCGGCTAAGGTTTAGCAGTTGATATTTTCTGCTCGTGGATGGCCCCTCTATGAATCTTTTGGACTGCCTAAGTCCAGAAAGTTTCATCCAGAGCCTAAGGTGTTCTCTATTTATTTGTTCCTTTAACACCCATTTAACATGTTGGTATGAGATACCACATGTGGGTTCTGGTCCAATAACAGTTTTGTTCCGCTCCCTTCCTTGCTAGGTCTGTTTTCTCGTTTAGAAATACTCCCTCATGTCCTGGCACCCATTCAAGAATGACCTTGTTTTGTTCTGCCAGGACCTGGAGGGACTGTTGGCAACCAAATATTATTTTGGATTGTACTTCCACCCTTTTTAGTGCTTTAAGGGCTGCCTGACTGTCTGTCATGATAAAGATCCTCTTATCTCTAAGAGAGTCATTTAGCATGTCTTTGGCGCAGGCATTTATTGCTGTTACTTCAGCCTGGAAGACTGTTGTCAGTGACCCCAGGTTCAAACTAATTTTCCTTCCTGAGTTCACATGGTAGATCCCAGCTCCTGTGCTGTTTTTCATTTTCGAACCCTCTGTATACCAGATTGATTCGTTTTGTTTTTCCCTATTTTCCCGGCTTTTGGCCCTTTCTGGTATTTGAATATCGAAATGTTTCCTGAAGTCGTGAATACTGGGCGTTCTATCCGATAGCATTCTTAGTACCGGATTTTGTTTTAATTTCTCTAATATCATTGTGTGGTGTCCTTTTCTCGAAAGTTCCCATCCAAATCCATTAGTAAACAGCCAGTATGCCGCCGCCATAGCCTCCTTCTCTACCACAAGGTGTAGTGGAGGAAGACCTAGCAGTAGCTCCATTGCTGCCGTGGGCGTAGTTCTAAATGCCCCTGTTATTATTAGACAGGCTAGTCTTTGCACCTTGTCTAATTTTCTGTTAGCTGTTACGCTTTTAGTCTTGTGCCACCATATGACTGATGAGTAAGTTATAACAGGTATTACAACCATAGTGTAAAGCCAGTGCATCATACTTGATTTAAGCCCCCATACGTTCCCTACCATCCGTCTACAGGCCCATAGTATTCTTACAGGTTTTTCTGTTGTTGTTTTTTATATGGCTGCAGAAGCTAAGCTTGACATCAAGAGTGATTCCAAGATATTTAAAACCTCTTTTGCCATTTTTAGATGTTGTCCCCACATGAATTAAGACATGATATACTAGAAAAATATTCGAAATACAGAAATAATAATAGGCAATAAGCAATAACCACATAAAATCTGCTGACTTGGCAATATAGCGGGTATTTACTCGAAAGCTCGTAAATACGACAAAAAAACGGATTGTGTAACGTGCAATACGCCACTTATTTTTCGAACAGGGTTATATGTTCATCCAAGAAACAAAGAAGGGTCGCAAGTACTTTTAAAGTCAAGTGCCCGCTAGCTTCTCAGATTCGGGCAGAGGCACCCTGGCGGCGATGCCACGTCTTCTTCTGGTACGGCATGGTAGAGTGTTGCCGCGTCCTACACATACATTCAAGAGATTGAACATATCGGCCCCCTTGAAAACCTCCTGGCTTTAAATAGACTGGTTGGGCAACACGCAAAGTTTGGAAGCAGGTCTTCTGTAGATGCCATTCATGGTCCTTATAGATGCTTCTTTTACAATTCCATCTTAGCCTGGAAAAACTTCGACGACCTTGCCAATATTCCTTTTTCAAGGAGGAACATTATCTTCCTTTACCTGCACAATCACTCCTGGTTGAAGAACATTTTGGGATGGTTGGGCCCACTTATTACTGGTTTGCAGCAAAACGCTTGAACCATCTTTTGGCAGAGTTGAAATTGTTTGAGCCTATTATCAGGCACGTGAAGTATACTCAGCTCTGGAACTGCTACTAGTGACTCCCCAATTAAAAAGTGTGCCGGGGTTAATGGTGAAAGATTATTAGGGTCATTTGAGGAAGGATATAAAGGACGATAATTAGGGATAAATTGGATTTGAGTAATAACAGTTAGAAATTGCTCATAATTTAGAAAAGTTTCCCATATTGTACGACGTAAATGGTATTTTACCGATTTGACCCCACTTTCCCAAATACCTCCAAAGTGTGGCGCCTTAGCAGGTTGTTCTACCCTAGCTTTATTGGGCTTGACATCTACTGTCTTCGATCATGGTGTACTGTATCATAGTATATTACCTGTGGTGGAGGCCTTATGCTCCACCCTGTAGCCTCTGGGAGATATTCTTGAAGTTCTGGTTGAAGCACTGGGTTTATTCAAATAAAACTATCACCCTATATTTGAATTTGATATATTCACGGCTTGATGATTTCACATTTTACACATTTACTACTTGGTTACATAAATTTATTGATCGATTACATATTAACTTCTGTAAATCAACTCGCACAATGCTTGAAATTAATTTACGGCGAATGCTGGCTTTGTAAGTGTTTGACTTGTCGCTTCATCGACTGAGAAAACGAAAGTGGGTGTTTTGTTTTGTTCTACTATGCTTGTTAGCTCGCATCGGTTTTACCGGCTTTCTTCTAATTGGTTATCTAGTATCGTATGATTGCACGCGAGAGTAATGATTGGGTGAAAAAATCTCGCGTGACTTAGTTTTAATTGTTTGCGAAGTAGCAGGTGTCTTTGAAGGTTATTTGAAAGGTAACCTGGTTGTTATTTCACAACTTTGGATAATTGGTTTACACAGGGAGTGTCTACTTAGTATTTTATTCTTTTTGTTTGTTAAGTGCGGAGGTTTATGCAGGGAGTGTCTATTTAGTATTTCATTCTTTTTGTTTGCTAAATGCTGATTTAGATTAGCAGATAGAACATGTTGAATGTAATTTTAATACAGGTATAAATTTCCATTCTATGCCTGCAATCAATAGATTCTCAGAAATATTTTTAGAAACACTTTCAAAAAATAATGTAAGTTAATTTCTGGCTCCTACCAAATTGGTGCCATTATCTGAATGAATTATAGAGGGTCTCCCTCGTCTAGCTATGAAACGTTTTAAGGCAGCCAAATACAAATTAGTGTTGAGATCTCGCACCAGCTCTAAATGTATCGCCTTCGTCGACATACAAAAGGAAAAGGCATATATAAGCCTTGGTTATTTTGTAATTTCTCATAATGCGGTCTTTTAGTTTAAAGGGACCAGCATAATCAACACCAGTAAAAAGAAAAGGTCTTGAAGGGGTTACTCTTTCCGCTGGAAGTTCGCCCATCATGGGAATCAAAGACTTAGAATTTAGTTTGAAACAAAGAGTGCAATCCCGTATTACCTTTTTAATTAAATTTCTCCCATTAAGTGGCCAGACATTTTCTCGTAAGGACGCGAGAGTTTGCTGAGATCTAGCGTGAAGAAGTCTTATATGTTCTCGTCTCGCGAAGAGCAATGAGAGTATGTGCTGTTTTGGTAAAACAGCTGGATATTTTTTATTGTGCTTAAGTCGTCCACCTACTCACAATATACCTAACTCGCCTAAAAATGGGGATAATTTTAAAAGTGAGCTATTATTAGGAACAGTACCTTTTTTCGAAATTCATTAAGTTCTTTTAGGAAAGCAACGGCTTGTGAGAATTTTATCAATTGGTTTAAAGAGTTATCAATTTCCTTCGGATGAAGACAACCAACAACTCTGTGCTGCTTATTTTTAATATTATAACAAAAACGCAATACATATGCAGAAACTCTTTTTAGCTTGTTTAAGTTAGAAAATTTGTTCAGGTTTGGAAAATGATTAAAATCGTTTACAGATGTACTAACAAGTACCATGGTATTTGGCCGAAATTCAGATAAATCTGATACAGGTATTTCTGTAAAGATACATTCTGGAACGTAATTATCTGCAAGACGAAGTTTGTCTGGACCATTATACCACAAATTAGATTTTTTTAAGATCAGTTAAAGAAATGCCACTTGACAATAAGTCAGCAGGGTTTTCTTGAGTAGGAATGTAGCGCTATTGCTCCGCTTTAGAGAGTATTTGAATTTGGGATACGCGGTTAGCTATAAAAACCTTCCAAGTATGTGGGGAGGCTTTGATCCAGGATAGTACTATCGTGGAGTCTGAATAATAATATATTGTGTCAATAGTTAATTGTAATGTTAATACAACTTTATGCATTAACTCTGCTAGGAGATGTGCTGCGCATAGCTCTAACCTTGGAATAGAAATTGTTTTTAGTGGAGCAACTCTATTTTTTGAACAAAGAAGGTTAGTAATTATCCAACAATTTACAACTACAGATTTAGTATAGTGAAGATAGTTCTTGAACTTTTTATTTTTTTTAATCTTTGATTTTAGGTTACTTTTAATGCCAAGAGATTAAAAAAAGTTTAATCCCATTAACAACATATATATAGAATATTACGTTGTATCGTCACTTTCACTGCACTCCTCTTTTATTTATACTATGAAGACTAGAGAGAAGGAGGCGAATCAACATTGGTCAAATTTCAAATATCCGTCCTTCTTTTTATAAAGTTCGTATAATTGACTGTAGTTGGCATGTCGAATAGGAGCGCTGTACATTTTCTATGTAAATCAATGTAAAATAAAGTAATTTTTTTAAAAAATGGGTGAAAAAAATCAAAATAATGTGAAAAAAGGACATGAGTACAAGTAACATGAGTGACAAAAACATAAAAGTAAGATTTACTTCGTTCCAGATTGTAAAACAGGATACAAATCAAATGTAAAACTAAAGAAAACACAAGGATAAATCAATTTAATGTCTTTTTAAAGCTTCTAATGTAAGTAAAATAATGTATTCATGTCTAAATATATTTATTGTAAACTAGTCACAATATGTATCTTACGGAGTGCAGTTTATTTTATTACAAGTTTCTATAATATAAAATTATACAGTCATAGATCATGACTTACAAACAACAATAATTATAAATTAAATTTAACTTACTAGATAGAGTTTCTACTGTTATTTTTTTTGTTGAACCCCAATTTTGTCATTGTAAATGTTTTTTATAGGATTCTAAACACTTAAAACAGTGGCAGCATATTACATATCGTTCCTAGGGCCGATAAAGCACTTTCTAGAAATGATGCTGTTCTCCACTTTTTAGAAGATATTTCCAAATATTATGAGAATATTTTTACTGATGGTACCTACTTAGCAAAATAAAAAGGGAGAAGCCGAAATTAAACGATGAGGTAATACCATAAACATTCCCAAATCTACCTTTATGTTTGCATTACAACAATAAAAAAATCTATTAACTGTGTTTTATTTTGTTTTTAAAACTATATATAGGTTTAGTTCAAAAAAATTTTGCCACAGAATTGTACTTATCAAATTTCAACATTTAACAAACCTTTTCGAATTTAGTCATACCTCCTAATTTGTATTTTATATAAATAAAATGTATCAATTAAAACATGCAAGACATTTAGGCATAAATACAACAGTATGTTCTGTGCTTTATTTAGCAATAAACAAGTTTATTTTTAATATTTTGACAAAATTATGTATAATTCCCATAAGAATCGATGTATTTTGAACAGCGTTAGCAGTACCGTCGACTTCTAAAATTTGATAGATATGCCACTCCAGAAAGTTCTCGACCCCGACGAATGATCTCGAAATTACAATTTTTGGTGAATACACTTACTTTGATACAGTGTAAGAATTGGTGGAGGACGTCTAGAATTTTTATATACCTAAATAAGCTATTTTGATGTTGGAATCATTCTGTTTATAGATAGATATTGTTGTGTAAAGATAAATTGTTAAAGTAAATTAAAATATAAGTGTTTGAAATATAAATTAATCTAGTTTTGAGTACAAATACATTTAGTTAACAAAGGAATTGGTATTTTAGAGTATATAAATTAAAATAAATAAACATCATATAATCGATCATATGACCGTCACCAACTTTGTTATCATACACACAATTTTTCAAGTACTTACTCAACTTACTAGTCCAAGCGGTGGATAAAGAAGTCTATTCGCAAAAGGTCGAAAATAAATGAAATTTGGTTGGATGGTAGACATGGGTCCCCTGATACTACACCTAAGTTTGCGACCTCGGGGCGTTGTCGCTTTTCGAAAAATAGCGCCGTTGTGGTAAATGCTATCGAAAAAAAGTTCAAATGAAATATGTACAGAACAAAATTGTGCACAATTTTTACCTTTACATTTTTTTGTCTGCAACCAATAGTTCCCGCTCTACGACACGCCAAAGTAGGGGGTTGATTTGCAATGTTCAACAAAATGAGAATTTCAGCGCGGAATAAGACGAAGATCTCTATAAAACAATTATGTAATATTTTTTCTAAAAGAGTAATGATTTCTGAGTCTGCAGATGCCCGATTTGATACATTTGGTCGTATATAATAAATGATATGATATTTTGAAGCGCGCCTCTTCATACTCCGATATAAGGATTTTGTAATTATCAGAATCTACAGTCAATATTTCCTTATTATTGTTGACCTAGGTGCCAAATTTATTATTTTTGTGCATTAGTTGTCATGAATATCCTATTTGTGGTATAGCATACGTGCCCCTTGTTCGACCTCAACTTATTATTTATTATTATTTACGAGTATGTAATATATTAATTATTTAATTGCCACCAGGCGTACGAAATCGGGACAGTTGAGATGACAAAAATGCTTAATCATAGTTTTGAGTATGTAAACGTAAAGACAAAGTTCTCTCTCTAGAATCTGCTATATGTAGTGTGAAGATTGGGTCTATTCCCGTTATTATCAATTCGCTTCTGTAGATTCAACGCATATGTATTGCAAAAAAATCTGACGATTAACTGAAAGAATACATACAGTACTAACTTGCGCCTTTTTCGCTTTTAATGTTCACTGAGGAAGGTATGCGCAAGGTGGCAAAATCTTCATTGTACAAAGCTTATGTGCCTGTTACACCAGCCATAGAAGTTGATACAACTATACACGTTTTTAACGGTGGCTTTTTGTTCCATCGTGGGGCCGTCACAATTCATTTGCAATGATTTGTGCGAATTACATTAACTATATTGCAAGGCATTATAGGCTGAATAGAATTGTTGCTTCTGTTGGATATCCCGAAAGTGGGACAGAAACAAGTACGAAATCTGCTGAAAGAAACCGCCGCTCGAAGCAGCACTGCAGCACTGACATACTCTTCAATGAATCCATGATTCCAACTGTATCGCAAGAAGGATTTTTATCGAACAGCTTCAACAAAAGGTGCCTCATCGCATTGCTGCAAACAAAGTTGGAAGCACGTAATTACAATGTTAAGCAGGCGATCGAAGACGCGGATTCATTAATTGTGCAGACTGCCATCGAACTTGCTCCCTTTTTACTTTCCTATCTGTATACAGATATAAGGAAAGTATAGGAATCATGATTTTTTTCGACCTCGAGTTTTCGACGGATTTTTACGTTTTGAGGTCCCCTGAATCCGTTTTGACTATTTTCGCGATGATGTCTGTGTGTGTGTATGTGTGTGTGTGTGTGTGTCTGTGTGTGTGTGTCTGTATAACGCATAACTCATGAACCGATACACGGAAAAACACCAAATTTCAAACTTAAGCTTTGTTCCAGCGTCTAATGAGCTGATTAGATTTTGGGCAGAGTCGGAACATCTGGGGGGGTACCTTATAGGTGGTCATTTTTATATTTTATGGAATATATCTGTTATTTACGTTTGGGGAAGAAAATTCTTCAAATGAAAGTTACTTCTTATTTTATTATCTATAATTTTTGTTATATACAAAATTTTCCAAAAATGGTCCGTATTCGCGAAATTTGACAAAATGTAAAAAAATATTTTTTTTTATAAAAATTGTTCAAACAAAAGTTGTTTGTAATATAATTCTCTATAATTTTTATCCCATAGATAATTTCTCTAAAATGGACCGTATTCGAGATATTTGAGAAAATGTGTAAATTTCGAAATTTGAAGAAAACTCAAAAACGGATAAAGAAAAAAACATTAAATTTTAAACTTAAGTTTTATTTCGGCCTGACGTGCAATGATTAGATTTTGGACAAAGTCGGAACATCTGGGGGGGTACTTTATGGGAGGCCGTTTTTATATTTTATGGAATATATCTGTTATTTATGTTTGGAGAAAAAAATTGTTCAAATAAAAGTTACTTCTAATATTATTATCTATAATTTTTGCTTTATGTAAAAATTTCCTGAAATGGTCCGTATTCGAAAAATTTGACAAAATGTGCAAAATTCTGATTTTTATGAAAATTGTTGAAATAAAAGTTGTTTGCGATATCCATCTCTATAATATTTGTTCATACATGATTTTTTTAAAATGGACCATAATGGAAAAATTGTAGAAAAAGTGCTAAATTTAAATTTTTCAGTATTTTCATTTTCAATGAATATCTATAGAAAAATGTTTCGCGGTAGATGTATGTGGACAATGTATATATTTAGTTTATCCTCTAAACATTTATAGAGATGCTGCAATAGGTTGTACAAAATAACCGGAAAAAGCCTGTAATAACTAGATAGGAAAGTCATGTGTTGGACACATCAGATTTTTTACTTTTCTATCTGTATACAGATATAAGGAAAGTATATGATTTTTTTCGACCTCGAGTTTTCGACAGATTTTTACGTTTTGAGGTCCCCTGAATCCGTTTTGACTATTTTCGCGATGATGTGTGTGTGTGTGTGTGTGTGTGTGTGTGTGTGTGTGTGTGTGTGTGTGTGTGTGTGTGTGTGTGTGTGTGTGTGTGCGTGCGTGTGTGTGTGTGTGTGTGTGCGTGCGTGTGCGTGCGTGCGTGTGTGTGTGTGTATCTAGGTGTGTGTGTGTGTATCTAGGTGTGTGTGTGTGTGTATGTGTGTGTGTGTGTGTGTGCGTGCGTGCGTGCGTGCGTGTGTGTGTGTGTGTGTGTGTGTGTGTGTGTGTGTGTGTGTGTGTGTGTGTGTGTGTGTGTGTGTGTGTGTGTGTGTGTGTGTGTGTGTGTGTGTGTGTGTGTGTGTGTGTGTGTGTGTCGCATAACTCATGAACCGATAAACAGAAAAACACCAAATTTTAAACTTAAGCTTTATTCCAGCGTCCAATGTGCTGATTAGATTTTGGGCAGAGTCGGAACATCTGGTGGGGTACTTTATAGGTGGTCATTTTTATATTTTATGGAATATATCTGTTATTTACGTTTGGGAAAGAAAATTCAAAATAAAAGTTACTTCTTATATTATTATCTATAATTTTTGTGTTATACAAAACTTTCCTAAAATGGTCCGTATTCAAAAAATTTGACAAAATGTAAAAAAATATTTTTTTATAAAAATTGTTTAAATAAAAGTTGTTTGTAATATATAATTTGTATCCTATACATAATTTCTCTAAAATGAACCGTATTCGAGAAATTTTAAAAAATTGTAAATTTTGAAATTTGAAGAAAACTCAAAAACGGATAAGAAAACATTAAATTTTAAACTTAAGTTTTATTTCGGCCTGACGTAAAATTATTAGATTTTGGACAAAGTCGGAACATCTGGGGGGGTACTTTATGGGAGGCCGTTTTTATATTTTATGGAATATGTCTGTTATTTATGTTTGGAGAAGAAAATTGTTCAAATAAAAGTTACTTCTAATATTATTATCTATTATTTTTGTTTTTTGTCAAAATTTCCTGAAATGGTCCGTATTCGATAAATTTGATAAAATGTGCAAAATTCTGATTTTCATGAAAATTGTTGAACTAAAAGTTGTTTGCGATATCGATCTCTATAATTTTTGTTTATACATGATTTTTCTAAAATGGACCGTAATGAAAAAATTGTAGGAAATTTAAATTTTTCAGTATTTTCGTTTTCAATGAATATCTATAAAAAAATGTTTCGAGGTAGATGTATGTGGACAATGTATAATATATTTAGTTTTTCCTCTAAACATTTATAGAGATGCTGCAATAGGTTGTACAAAATAACCGGAAAAAGCTTAGGTATAATAACTAGATAGGAAAGTCATGTGTTGGACACATCAGATTTTTTCCTCCGTATTCGTTATAGGAAAAGATGTAGATTTGCTTGTGTTGGTGACTGCTAAAGCCAGAGTTTACAATATAGCGATGCTGTAGCGTAAACTCTGTTATTTCTGCTTACCTTCAAGGGATGTGACACTACATCGGCGTTTTTCAGTCAAGGCAAAATTCGATTTCTCAAAACTTTGGGAAAAAACCCAACATTAACAGACGCGATTCAGGTATTTGACGACCCCAATGCCGAATTAACCGAACTCGTTGCCGCTGGTGAACTGTTTATGTTGAGGCAGTTTGGTGCCGAAAACGAACATCGCAAGTTGGACTCTCTACGGTATACGAACTTTGTACGGGCCATCTCAAAAAATTAATTCAATTTAGTGGTGCTGCCACCATCAGATGCGTTTCATCATCATTCATTACGTACTTATTGTCAAGTACAGAGCTGGCGGGGAGTTCAGATACCTCCAGAAGATCATGTATGGCGAAGAACAACCACAGTACTGAACGCAGTACGGACGGCAAAGGAACTTAAGAGCATCTCGTGCAGATGTAAGAAAGGTTGTGGATCTGCTTATGGTTTCCGTCAAATAGAATTTAAATATTCGATTCTGTGTTTAAACTGTACTGGGATGTCCCACGAAAACATTCAGGAGCAGATTGCGTTAAACGACGACAATGCAGAAGATATTGAAAACGTTCACAATCAGTTACAAGACGATGAGGACCAAACGTACAATGCCGAGTTTCACGAATTATCCCAAATATCGACTGAGGGCTGAGGATTAGGCCTCTAGGGGATACCGCGTTAAAAAAACGCACCGATCAACTCTACCTCAAGGGTGGTATGGAAACGAGTTGAAAATTATATTTTCTTGTATCATGTATACACAAAAAGAATAAATTTGGCGCCTAGGTCAACAAAAATAAGGAAATATTAACCATATATACTGATAATTACAAAATGTTTATATCGGAATATGTAGGGGCGCGCTTCAAAACATCATATCATTTATTATATACGGCCAAATGTATCAAATCGGGCATCTGCAGACTCAGAAATCATTACTCTTTTAGAAAAAAAAATATTACATAATTGTTTTATAGCGATCTTCGTCTTAATCCACACTGAAATTCTCATTTTGTTGAACATTGCAAATCAACCCCCTACTTTGGCGCGTTGTACTATTGGTCGCAGACAAAAAAATGTGAAAGTCAAAATTGTGCACGATTTTGTCTTTTACATATTTCATTTGAACTTTTTTTGATAGCACTTACCACAAATATTTACAATATTTAAAATTGTTGAACTTTGGACATTTAAGTCATGTCACAGTGATTTTATTGAGTAGGCAAAAATACACAATAAAATTTCCAAAATTTTATTTTAACATCAACATTTCAAAATTCACTCACACGACATGCATATTACAAAAAAATGGCTAGAATTACAGGATTGCCTTTCTCTAAATGCGCATTCAATAATATTTATTTATTCGTTTGTTCTGTATTTTGAGGAGTATCAGTTGAATTTTTTGGAATTTTTGTAAACTCATCTGTTTGTGTTTTCTCAGGTAAAGGATCTGATCCTAAACCGACTGTATTTTTTATAACAGAAATAATGCTAGATAAAGTGCTGGTGCTTTCAGGTTTTGAATTATTCTCTGGAGTTACATCTTCAGTTTTATCCTGAGAATTTGATTCTTCTACTAAACTTACATCTTCGTTTTTATCATTGTTATTTTCCTGTGCAACAACAATAACATCAGTTGGAGTTTGTGCTATATCTGTTTCTTCTTTTACTTTGCAAGCTTCGGTGAGAACGTTAGTCTTTTCATTTGCCGAACTCTTATCTGGTTCAGTTTGTTTATCTTTTTGATCTTCAATATTAGGAGTTGAATTTTCTAAACATATCGTGTTTTCCAATACAGAAATGACGGTTTCCAGATGGTCTATTCCCTTTTTGGCATCAGTTAAAGCGTTATAGTTATAGTTTGTTTGAGATTCCAGTTGGACCTCTTCTTTTGTACTGTCTGTATTTTCTAGGACAGTTAACGTTTTATCATCACTTGATGTGCTGTCTTTGGTTTTGTCATTTTTAACTGAAAATAAATTACAAAATGATCAATAAATGGTACAACGGCGTATTGGTATAAAAAAATAAACTATTTTAAATAATCATAATTTTTGAAAAGTCAAAATTTTTAGTAACAAAGTCAAAATGTTAGAACTTCCCTTCGTCGCGCAGCGCCACCTTAGTATTTTCTACCATATATCCCTCCCGACCCAGTACCGTAATAAATACCGTCCTGTCTGCCAACGCAAAAAGGAACTGGGAAATTCTGTGCCAGGCCCTAGATGAAGACGTGTATGGTAACGGGATATAAAATACCCGTCAGAAGCCTCAAAGGGTTTACAACCCCTTACGATCTGTCGAAAAACAACAGACAGGGAGATAATAAAGAGACTGTTCCTCACCAACGTGGATATACTGGTAAGGGAAGAAGTGTCTACCAATTTCGAAGAGTTCTCAATAAAAGAAGTGCTGGAGGCTAGTGACCTCACGAAGGAGAAAAAGGCCCCTGGACTAGATAGAATTTTACCAGAAAGTGTAAAAACCGTAGTAGCAGTAAATCCCCAGGTGATGCTGAATTGATGAACAACCTGCTGACGTCGCAGAGCTTCCCAAAGTGTTGGAAGACGACAAATGTCTGCCTTCTTCCGAAGGCAAAAGAAAATACGTATAGGCCAATCTGCCTAATAGATACTCTCGGGAAGTTCTACGAAATCCTGATAAGGGAAAGGCTCGCAAGGGAACTAGAGATAAAGGAAGTAGTATCCAACCAACAATACGGTTTCAGGAAACGACATTTCACAGTACAGGCGATAAAAAACGTTTTTAGACTCACAGAGGAGGAAAAGTGGACAGCAGTGATACTTCTAGATGCCAAGAACGCTTTTAATACGGCAGTATGGAGCATTATCATAGGAAAGCTAAGAAAGGCTGACGTAAGCAAATACCTGGTAAATATAATAACGAATTACCTGACAGAGAGAACTATGGGCATCCGAAAGGATGAACGTATGGAAGTTACGATGGGCGTTCCACAGGGCTCAGTTCTGTGACCCACTCTGTGGAACGTTCTTTATAACGATGTTTCACAACTAAAACTCGAAGACGGTTGCCACGTAGTTGCCTACGCGGATGACCTAGCACTAACAGTGGCTGCAGAAAGTCCATCGAGGCTTATGCAGAATGCAAACTGCTCCTTAGAAGCGATAAGCGAATGGATGAAGGGACGCAATATCCAAGTAGCTTCAGAAAAGACGGAGGCCCTAATATTAAATGGAAAAAGAGACAGGTCGTGGATAACCTTTAAACTAAACGGTTTAAATATAGTACCGGTAAAACAGGTGAAGTACCTTGGGATCTGGCTCGATGGTAAGAAAACCATTAGTAAACATGTGAAGAGGACCATGGTAAAAACTGGAAAGACCATTGCAGCTTTAAACAGGATTTTGCCAAACATTAGAGTTCTAAGGTATAAACAAAGGGCAGTACTAAACGGGGTCGTACAGTCGTTATATGGCGCACCAAAATGAAGCTCGGTTCTGAGGTACAAGAAATACCGTAACATGCTTCTCAGCCTACAACGAAGAAGCCTTTTAAATGTTATGCAGGCCTACAGGTCGGTATCCAGCGAAGCAGCGCAGACTGTGGTGGGTACACCCTCCATAGACCTGTTGGTAATGGAAAGGGAAGCAATATATCTTGGTGGTGGAACCGAGGATATAAAGAAGGATGCAAAATGGTTCAGAGCACTGGCAAGAAAGGTGAAGTAAGCAGCAAACTAAGGCGGCCTGGATCAGAAAAAACATACCGCAAATAAATCTTTAGGTAGAGTGTGGCCACAAGACCACTGGGTACTACTTTACGCAATTCTTGACAAGGCACAGCTGTTTCCAAAGTTTCGGTAAAAAGATAGGAAAGATCCAAACTAACGAGTGCTACTACTGTGAGGAAAGGAACACAGTGGAACACACAATCTTCCAATGCCAAAAGTGGCAAATCTGGAGAACAGAACTGGTGGGTACAGAAGGAGATCTATCACCAGAAAACATAATTGGCAAGATGTGTATCAACAAAACCAGCTGTAAAAGCATCTATGATTTTATTGGTAAAGTTATTAAAAAAAAAAAGAAAGAGAAAAAAGGTAAGTACAGGCAGCATAGAACGTCCATAACACCATGAAGACGATATCCAGATAGGATGATACCATGATGTCACTGGAGAGGAGGGGTTTTTAGTGGGTAATATCTGAAGTCGCGAATCCCACATTACCACTGCCGAACATCATGCAGCGGGTGTGCGTAAAAGCATTTCCCCTCCTCTAAAAAAAGAAGTCTCAACCCAAGACGACGCTCAACGCTGCGACGTACCCAAAATCGACACCATCACAATGCTAGATAAAATTAGTACATAATATCCACTTTAGACGAACCTAATGTCTGTATTTTCAATGTTGAGTTGAAAGTATAATGAAATTTTCTTGAGATATCGCTAGGGTCCCGTTAAATAGGAACCGGGACATTTACTTCAAAATATTATCAATATTTTAGAAATGTACAGAGATGTATTATCTTAGATAAATTATGCAAATCTAGATGGTAAAATTTATTAGTAAGTTAACCAAGTGGTTAGCTCAAGGGGGCACTATAGCCACCTA
This sequence comes from Psylliodes chrysocephalus, assembly GCA_927349885.1. Taxonomy (NCBI): domain Eukaryota; kingdom Metazoa; phylum Arthropoda; class Insecta; order Coleoptera; family Chrysomelidae; genus Psylliodes; species Psylliodes chrysocephalus. Next base: position 45,382,748 of record OV651822.1, on the reverse strand, counting down.
TTCCACATGCAAATTATTACGTTACATTTTAAAGTATGAAAAATAAAAGGCTTGAAATATAAATTTTGTATGGTGTTATTTACCAATTTACACCCAACTTTGCATCGGATCCTGGTTTATCTAATTAACATTATCACAACGTGGGTATATAAATGATCAATTAATTAATTAATTAGATTATCACTACTACTACTTCTACTATAGGAAAAATGACAAATGAAAAATACAAAGTATAGAAATTAAAGTAAAACCAAATTGAAAGGTAAAGAATAAAATTTTAGATTTAAACAAGACTCAAAAATGGGAAAACCATTATAGGAAGACAATATACATTAAAATAGATATAACAGGACTCATGAAGGGGTGGGTGGCCCAGTGGTAGAGTCTCTGCCCGTGGATCCAAGGGTCCCAGGTTCGAATCCCACAGTTGGCCGGGATTTTTTTATTTAATTTAATTATTTAAAATTAATTCTGATGCCTTGGTAGGATTCCCCACTCGACCATTCACTGTTGGGTTCTAATTAGCAGTGCTGTTCCTAAAGTGGCGCTGGGAAACAGTAACAAAGGACTACACAGAACACGGGGTTAATAACCTTAGCAGTCGATGCCGATGACACCAAATTAAAAAAAAAAAAACAGGACTCATGATTAGGCAAGTACCTAAAGAAACACCTTAAGAACATAGGCGAAACACCTTAAGAACATAGGCGTGTACAATGGGGACTAAATTAGACAAGCCCAGAAAAAATAAAAACTGCAGGATTCAGTGTTTTCTTTTTTTCTCAAGTCTCGCCAAAACCATATAAAAACTGGAACCTACAGCCTTCAAACAAAACTCTTCTCAAATTCAACCATGAACTTCATTAGAAGATGTGTATAGTACACAATAAAAATAGTTAACCTTATGGATCCGTTGGAAGTTTAAAAACATACCTTGATCAGCTGGTGGTTGTTCGCTGTGAAGACTTTCGTCAGTTTGTTCATCTGGCTGAACGACACTTCTGCTTTCCTCTTCAGTTTTATTTTTCTCTTCGGCAATGCCTTCCTTCAAATCATCCACCACATCTTTGGCGAGTTCTCTTTCGCTGTATCTTTGTCGTAGCGCCGAAAAGAGGCACAGCTGCGTTTCGTATTCCCTTTTCAGTTCGCCATTGTGTCTGATCATCTGTTCCAATTTCTTGTGCATCAAATCGTATCGTTCGTGTTCGCATTTCATCTTACCCTCAATGGCGGATATTTTGTTTTCTAATTGTTTTATTTCCAAGTTACGAATTTCTAGAAGGTCTTTGGTAATGCGAACCACCTGTGTATTAATAATACGAGTATAATTTAGTTTTAAAAAAATATCGGCATTATATTGTAGTACAATAAAAAAAATGTTTGTTTCCAAAGAAAGCTTTTCACGCGGTCCAAAATTAGGAAGTTTAAAACCAAATGATTCGGTGATGGAATGTAAATGATCTTGAATGTTTACTTGTTTTTATATGATACATTAAAAAATTGAGATTAATTATGAAATCAGTAATAAATGTTTTATATTTATTTTTGATACATTTTTTTTAAATTTGCCTTAGGCCTTTGTAGATAGCTTGCGAGTTACGTAAAAATTGTCAATAACTCTTGAAAGGTTTAAAATATTGCGAGATAGTATTTTGAATATTAGAAACATGTATATGCAACAGAGAACATGTATGAATATGAATGAAAAGTTACATTATTGCTCACAACCTAAGCTAATAAAAATGAAATAGTCAAAATATTTTAAGAATATACATTTGTTAGTGATTTTTCAATAGTCCAGTAACTAAAAGATCAAACCTGTAGAAAATTCGCTGATGAGTTCCCACATAGCGCAATTTGTAGATCATCGCAGGTGTTTTTAAACGAGAAAATCCTTAACCCGTTCTTGGTACCGGAAGGAGCTGAAAATGGACCCCTAAAAGCTGGAAAATATGTTTCCCGCTAATATCTGACTGAATATGCCAATTAGAGAATTTTTGTTCAGTCAAAAAATGAAGATCAGCTTATTATCTACAAAAATGGCTCTTATCATTTTCTTCGAAAATTCAATAGTTTTCCAGATAATGGCACTCAAAAGTCCCCTCATTTCAGCTGCTGCTCTACCTGCTGGAATTCCGCTTTCTATGAATTAACGTGTAAGCGGGCGAACGAATTGTTCCATATCTCGGGAAACAATTGATATTTTTCGATGATTGAAAGTTCATCGCCATGGGAAAACCCGTAGCTACAATTCAATGTGACTTAAAGTCCGTTCCTATTTGCCAAAAATATTTAAAAAAAAGCGGTCAAAGTTTTTTTCAACAATATTTAGAGACTGTTTCATTAATTTATTCATATTTTCTTTAAAAATAGTTATTTATTCTAATTTTGCTTTTATAATGGGACCTTGGGGGGTCTTGAATGATCTCAGAATTTTTTTTGTAAAACTTTTCTTGCATTTTAATACAAAATTGATTTGTTTATTTACATGTTTTAGCCGATTTCGGAGTTCCATAGAATCTTCGGAACAAGCGCGAATTATAATCTTATGATCCGTTATATTGATTTCCAATGCACATCATTTTAAAGATTAGATGGTCTACTTTTCGAATATATTTTTTATTTTTAATAGAGTCTAATAATTTTCAAGAAATGAGGAAAATTGATACACGAGTGAAAACCGGCCTTTTTTTGTTTAACCATTTCTTGTTTCCCGCTCTTTATTTTTTGAGGATTAATAATTAGATCAAAGTAAAGCTTGTATTCTGAACTTTCCATTGATATAAGTCAATCCCCATATCCGTTCTTGGTTCTAAAAAGGTTGTTACAATTATATGCTTTATTTTTACGCTCCCTCTCTGATATCCATGATGATCCAACCGTTAGAACAATTACACCAAGTTTTTAAAGTTGAGGCAAAATAAAACAAACCTTATTTTCTGCTTCCAACAAAAAAATCCTTGAATATTCTTTCTTGTAGACAAGAATAACGTGGAAATTTCTCACTTTAAACACTTCTTCTTTTTTTATAACTGAATTAATTTAATGAAAAATATTTATTTTATTTTAAATAAATAATTCAAAATAAATAATGAAAAAATGTCATCAGTACATCAATAATCCGGTAAAGCCGACGACTCCAAAACAGAGATTGTCAATATCATGGATCTCAGAGGGGGAGCGTAAAAATGAAGCATATAATCATTGTAACAACCTTTTTAGAACCAAGAACGGATATGGGGATTGACTTATATCAATGGAAAGTTCCGAATACAAGCTTTACTTTTATCTAATTATTAATCCTCAAAAAATAAAGAGCGGGAAACAAGAAATGGTTAAACAAAAAAAGGCCGGTTTTCACTCGTGTATCAATTTTCCTCATTTCTTGAAAATTATTATACTCTATTAAAAATAAAAAAATATATTTGAAAAGTAGACCATCTCAGCTTTAAAATGATGTGCATTGGAAATCAATATAACGGATCATAAGATTATAATTCGCGCTTGTAAAACATGTAAATAAACAAATTAATTTTGTATTAAAACGCAAGAAAAATTTTACAAAAAAAAATCTGAGATAATTCAAACCCCCCAAGGTCCCATTATAAAAGCAAAATTAGAATAAATGACTATTTTTAAAGAAAAAATGAATAAATTAATGAAGCACTCTCTTAAATATTGTCCGCTTTTTTAACTATTTTTGGCAAATACTAACTGACTTCAAGTCACATGGAGTTGTAGTGTTACGTGAAATTAATTTTAAATTAATTTCAAATTTATTTTTAACAACTTCTCCATAACCCCTCGTAACACAACACATGTATGCTTGCCCTATCATTATTATCAATATCGATTTTTAAAAAAGCATCGTTCGCGCATGATCTGCTAATGTCGGCGCATAGCCCATAGCGGTTCTTTTAGCAACCAGTTCATATAAAACCTAAAACTGTGAATTAATTTTCCCTTTCTGGTGTTTAAATTCAAAAGTACCTAGCTGTGCCAATAAATATAATAAAATGAGTTTCTAGTAATTATCTTTAATTTATGTGTATCGTGTGAACGTTGGGATAACTGTCAGGTAAATGTTTTTCTTTTATTCCCATTTTTCTGGATTTCGTTGCAAAACTTAAGGTCGGCCATGTGCTTTTTTTATTACCACCATGCTGATGAATGCCGGCTTCTATATTTTATTTCATTTTATATAGATTATAGCTACCCTAACTAATAATATTTTTAAGCTTTCTTATATACAGGGTGGCCACTTTTTCATTGAAATGTATTGCTATCTCGTAAACCGTTGGTAACACAAAGTTGGTTAAATGGGGAAAAAGTTGCATATTTCGAAGTCCAATCTGAGGGCGTTTTGAAAACTAAAATATCAGGTCCGGTTTCCGAGATATTCGATAAAAAACAAATAAGTACCATTTCTTTATTCCGCTACAGAACGTTTATTTGCAAAAATAGACAAAAACTCATTTGGAGTTTTTTGTTTTATATCAAATTGTGCGTATGATAGCGTATTTAGTTTTTTTATCCGACGTTTCGTAAATGCAGGACCACCATCAACTTCTTTATTTGAATATGGACCAATATTTTCCTGGCTCATAATTTTAATGCATGTTCAATGTTGAATACAATGATGTAATAACATATTGTGATTAGTCAACATTTCGGAAGATTTGAACATCATCAGGTAAGTTTACAAGTACGGACCTGTGTTTTGTTAGTTAAAAATATTTGAATTAGTAAATGATGTATTATCAGTGTAAGAAATCAGGTACGTTTACTTGTACAGACCTGTATTATAAATTATTTGAAATACACAACTACATTTTAAATGCTTAAAATAATTTAATTAAAAAAAATATGTATTTAACAACTTAATCACGTCAGAAACAAATAAATGAAAACAATGATTAACCATAAGAGAAAAACTACAGTAGTTGCTCAAAATGTCCTTCTTCTTCTTCTTCTTCTTGAATACATAAGTCAATACGGTCTGTCATTTGAGCTATGCTGGCAGATACCATTTGTGGAGTGATATTATTAAACGCATTAATTATCCTATCTCGTAATTGATTTAAGTCATTTGGAATACCATCATAATATACTTTATTTTTGATATATCCCCATACAAAATAATCCATAGGATTTAAGCAGGGTGACCTAGGGGGCCATCGAATAGGTCCATGTGTACCAAACCACATCGTGGGAAATCTTTCGTTTAAATAATTTCTGATTAATGCAGCATTATGTGGCCCACAGCCATCTTGCATAAAATAAATATTTCTTCGATCACCTAATGGAAGATTATCTAACATATCTTCTAGCAATTGTAAATAGTTGTGTTGGTTGAGGTTTCCGTCAATAAAAATAGGACCAATTATTTTATTATTGAGTATTCCACACCATAAGTTTATTGAAAATCTAATTTGGGGTCTTACTTCTTGAATTAAATGTGGGTTGTCGGTGGCATAAAAATGTTTATTTTTTCTATTAAATATTCCACTATTAGTAAATGTCGATTCATCTGTCCATAAAATTCGTCCATGAAAGGATACATCATTATTTAATTTTCGTTTATACCAACGGCAAAATTCTATTCTACGATTATAATCTCCAGGATGTAGCTTTTGTACAGTTTGGAATTTGTAATCATGGTACTTATGTTTTTTAAGAATGTTTTTCACAGTACTTGCAGAAACTCCACATTCTCGGCTTATTGCTCTAGACGACGTTTCAGGGTTGATATAAACTTGAGACAAAACATTTATTTCATTTATTGTATTACGTTTTAAATATTTACCACGTTTTTTTTCAATATTTCCTTCGTGAGCCATATTTAACGCTATCCTATAATAAATTAATAAAGATGGTTGCCTCCTTCCTGGATACAACTGCAGGTATCTTTCTGCAGCTTCTCCACTATTTCTGTTACATTTTATGTACACATCGTACATATCTTTTTTCTCACTTCTACTGTAACGAACCATATTTTCAATACCCTAATTAAAAATATACCAATGCTTTTATCCGATACCAGACTGTCAAATATACAATAATAAAATGTGACATGCCAGGTTAACTTGATTTAAATTTATCTGTATAATAATCAAGACGTGTTGCTAGATATACAATTATTATTGTAAGTAGGTATCTATCTGCAGTTTGTTAACTTTTTCTTTTTTATACTATGAGGAACCATATCAGTTTAAAAAATCCAACAAAATATGACAAATCAGGCTAACTTTATGTATTTAAAAATCGGGATGTACTTTATTTATAGATTAATATTGGGATTGGTCAAGTGCAAAAACCATAAAAATGGAAAATATTTTTTAGCAAATGTGTAAACGAACATGTTGTCTTGATGTGAAGTTAAAAGTTTGACTTTGGTATTTATTATTTATAATCTCTTACAACGATAATACATCATTTACTAATTCAAATATTTTTAACTAACAAAACACAGGTCCGTACTTGTAAACTTACCTGATGATGTTCAAATCTTCCGAAATGTTGACTAATCACAATATGTTATTACATCATTGTATTCAACATTGAACATGCATTAAAATTATGAGCCAGGAAAATATTGGTCCATATTCAAATAAAGAAGTTGATGGTGGTCCTGCTTTTACGAAACGTCGGATAAAAAAACTAAATACGCTATCATACGCACAATTTGATATAAAACAAAAAACTCCAAATGAGTTTTTGTCTATTTTTGCAAATAAACGTTCTGTAGCGGAATAAAGAAATGGTACTTATTTGTTTTTTATCGAATATCTCGGAAACCGGACCTGATATTTTAGTTTTCAAAACGCCCTCAGATTGGACTTCGAAATATGCAACTTTTTCCCCATTTAACCAACTTTGTGTTACCAACGGTTTACGAGATAGCAATACATTTCAATGAAAAAGTGGCCACCCTGTATATATTAATATAAATGTGTTATCATTGAATTACTTTGATATATACGCGGGGAGGCAACTGAATAATTGAATTACAAGTCAGTCTGGAAATACAGTTTAAACGGAAATTTATGTCTCCTAACTTGTTTTTGCCTTATAAATATTTTATATTTATTCATTTTCATTTTATCTTAAAGTACATCTTGGCCCGCGAACAGGTCAAGCTACTCTGATTTTATTTGTCCTGGTCAATTTTTGAATCCACGCATATCAGCAATTTGCGCTTAATCACTTATTAAATAAATTGACAACATAGAAATCTAGAAAAAAGGCAACAGTAGCTACGGGTTTTCCCATTGCGATGAACTTTGAATCATCGAAAAATAACAATTTTTTCCCGAGATATGGAACAATTCGTCCGCCCGCTTACACGTTAATTCATAGAAAGCGGAATTCCTGCAGGTAGAGCAGCAGCTGAAATGAAGGGACTTTTGAGTGCCATTATCTCGAAAACTATTGAATTTTCGAAGAAAATGATAGGAGCAATTTTTGTAGATAATGAGCTGATCTTCATTTTTTGTCGGAACAAAAATTCTCTAATTGGCATATTTAGCCAGATATTAGCGGGAAACCCGTTTTTCAAAGTTTAGGGGTCCATTTTCAGTCCCTTCCTGTACCAAGAACGCGTTAAGGATTTTCTCATTTAAAAACACCTGCGATGACCTACAAATTGAGCTACGTGGGAATTCATCAGCGATTTTTTTACAGCTTTCGATCTTTTCAGTCCTTCATTCATTGGACTACAATGAAGGTATTTGATTATGCAATATAATTGAAATTGAAATGAATACATTTTCTTGTTAATTTAAATTGAAAAATGTGTTTTCTGACACACAAAAAATTACTACTTGTATAAAAAGTGTATTTGTAAACGAAATAAATAAAAATTGATTGTACGCCTATACTCGTATGCATAATGTTTTGATATGTATGAAATTACGAGTATAAAATTTTTGTCTGAAAAACCTCTTTTTTTCCTATTTGTGAACTGAATACTACTATTCTTAATGTAGTTAACAGGTTTTGGATGGACAGAGGAACGAATATGTACCTACCTACAGAAGAATGTGTTAGGTATGTTACTCGTGAATTATTACCTCTTTCAAAGATTCAATTTGTTGAACGAATGCCTCAATTTGAAGCTCCTGGTTCTTGATGACTTTGGTCCTTTCGAAAATCAAACTTTTTGCTTTAGTCAAAGTTTTCTCAGATTCCATTTTCATGGAGTCGACATCCTGCGCTTGTTTATCGTGCATTGATTTTAATTTTTTCGCTTGGGCTAGCTCTTCCTCCATCTGTGACATGAGCATTTTGTAAACCTGGATCTCCGCATCCTTTGTCTGAAAAAAATATTTTTTTAAAACCATTTATTAAAATGTGGATAGGTATATATAGAAAATTTGGAAGACGCGACGTATGGATTTGTAACTTACTAAAAATTCCATATGATAACGATTAACGATAACGTCAGTCTTTCAAACTAAAAGTTCATTATTGTCATTTTATACATATAGAGCTCATTTTTGTTTTAACACATTTCCTGCCGTGTTTTTATGAAACTTTGCCACTTAGAAAGTATTTGAGCAAAATTTTGCCATTCAACGGAAATAATTATTAAAATATAAAATTTTATGTTTCGAGTGTCTCGTGACATTCACCAATAAATACAAAGAATTTAAATTTTGTGTCTTAAATAAAGTTGTTCCATTGTTTGTGATAGGCTTCTTATTTCATAAAGAAAGGTACTAGTTCCCAGTACATTAACCTTTTGATTTTGTAACTCCTGTACACGCCAAACTTCCCTGATCGGCTTCATAACACCAAGTGGATACATTTTTCCATATACTTCACCCTGGGCGATGGGACATTTTCGCGCTAGTTATTTGTGAAATTGTCGTTCTGGCGTCCATAAGGAAGTTGATACATACATGTACTTGTAGTTTTAATGTAAACCGACAGTTTAAAATATTACGTTAAAAATATCAGTTTTTTCGGACAAAAATCACGTGTCTTTGGGGGGTCCGATGCCCCCAACATGTCTCTGTGGCGTCACTAACGAATTTGTTACGTGTACTGTAGTTTTAATGTGAATCAACGGTTTTTTTATGTAACAATAACGAAATCACATTTGTCGGACAAAAATCACGTGGCTTTAGGGGAGTACGACTCCCCCAACATGTCGCTGTGGAGTCCCTAATGAAGTTTATACATGTATGTCCGACAAAAATAATTTGCAAGTGCACTTAAGGTCAGTCACTATTAGCACCGCTCTTATTTTGACATCTGAGCATGCGCAGATCACTTACATTCTAGAACTGACTTTAATAAAGATTGTGCCTTAATTGTGAATATTTATGGACAGTTTTTTTTTAGTTTATATTGACCCTTCATAAGTTTTTTCTAGGACATTTTATTTTCCTTATACTCTGCTATAGGAGTTATCCTCCTTTTCAGGGTGAGTTTAAGGACAGCATATATTGGCGACTCTTATAGTTTTCGGGTGCGCTCGCCGACACTCGTATCAGTTCGAAGTTTTTTAATATTAAATATTTAATATTATCGTCATCTAAACCTTCTAAAATGGTAATTTCTAATATCTCTTCCATATTATGTACTATTATAAACAACAAAAAAGATAAACTGTAATTTAAAATTTTTAAAATGAGGTTAGAAATATGTATAAGGACAAGGATTCTAATATAAAAATTTTAGGTTTGCAATAAGTCTTATTTTAGCATAGAATTTATTTGCCTCTAATTACGTTGTCACTATTAGTGGCTAATGCCAGATAGTGACAGGTTCAGGTGCCACATTTTCGCATACAAGCCTCGAAGAGGATTGAAAATACATCGATTTTAAGTAGAATGAGAGTAAATTTATGAGTGGCTCTTGGGAATAACACATGGAAAATTAGATTTTCCCCTACAAAAATAAAAGGTTATTTGTTGACCATATTTCCACGCAAATCGTTTTCACTATATGATTAATTAATAGAAATAGGCTTCGGGAAACCAAAGACTTTAATGTTGCAAGTGGCTAAAGAGTTGAAATAAGTGCGTAATCTTCTAAGAAAAACTCGAGATTTTACCAGATTTTTCCACACAAGCCCATCGAATGTTTGAAAACGTACATCGCCACTAGTCCGAAAAATATATTTTTTTGAATGACCTGAATGTATAAGTGCATTTTGTGGTCGGAAAATTTTTCTGAAACGGAAAATCGAATGTTCCATGTGGTATCCCCAAGAGCCACTCGTAAATTTTCTTTTATTCTACTCAACATGGATGTACATTTCAACCCTCTTCGGGGTTTGTATGCGAAAATGGGGCACCTAAATCGGTCATTATCTGATGGTCTATTATAGAAATTTCCAATCCTATATTTCTAATGTCTGAGAAAAAAATTGAGTTATTAAAGTCAGTCGGATGACAAAATTCCAAAAAAATAGTCTTTAATGCTGGGTGATCGATCAAATCAAATACAATAGTTGATAAGTTGGCCATGGATACAAACATATAGTCTGTTGCAATTTATAGTAGAACATCGTCTCGCTTTACACATGAATTAGCCGGAACAGGTACGGTGCTCCCAAATAGACTTTAAAACTTTATGTTTTTTGTTTGGGGAACAAACATGATAATATTAATATTTCGTAAGAATGTTTGTCAGATTATATTGTGCAATGAAAAAGGTTAATGACTATGAGGTACAGAGATGTGAACTGGTAAATTACCAATAAATTACCGTGGTAATTTACCGCAATTTACCAGAAATAATTTAAAGTAATTTACTCGTAATTTACAAAGTAAATTACCGATTTTTGTGACAAAAAATTAACATTATTTACCATTATATACGGTATTTTCTTGTAATTTACCATATTTCGCGAAAGCAACGCTGACCTTCGGTGAAAATAAGCACTGGATAACTGCTCTTCATTAAAACTTCCTCAAGACATCAGTTATTAAATAAATTACTAAACACTGAATATGATCCGTGAACGAAAAAATTCATACTGCTAAGACTGTAGGGATTCAAATTGATGGTTAGTCTAATATTCGCAATTAATCTACAGTTAATGTCTTCCTTACGATAATTTCAAGATTTTTTAATTATAGAACTGTTTGTTCTTAGTTTTTAATCGTATATAGGTACTTTTTTAAATAAAACATATAGTAATTATTTCAAGTTGAAGTTTTATTATTTTGTTCGGATTTTTAAAAATTTGTCCGGAATATTCATTAGGAATGTCAGGAAATTGTATTTTGTAATATGGTAATTCTTTTCTTACCACACCTGAGCCAGTGTTATATAAAATAGTAGATACGAAAGCAGCTCGTCATGAAGCAACTTTCATGTGCAACATTATATCCGAAGTAATTGATGAAATAGGCTTAGAAAAAATTATATCAATTACAATAGACAATGAAACATGACAGTTAGCTGTAATTTACTTGCAGAAAAGTATTGCCATTAAACAGGTCTAAAGAAGCCCTATTTGCTAGAGACTTTGTATGGGCCAGTCTAAAAAATAGAAAACTGTCAGCAGTGACTTGGTGGAAATCTATTTGTTCAACAACAAAGTTAAGCAAAGTAGCTGTAGAAGTATTAAACTGCTCACCGTCAACTGCTGCCTCAGAACGAAGCTTATCAACGTATGGAAATATCCATACAAATAAAAGAAATCGACTAACAAATGAAAGGGCACAAACTTTAAATATAGCGGAATATTCATCCGATTCATTACAATCTTCTTTGGAGTCTGAATCTGAATATGAACCGACTGATCTGAAGTAGATAGCGAAACTGAAATAGATAAAATAGTTGATTTAGAGATCTCATTTAGTCCAGCTCATTGTGAAATGCCAACGTAACATATGCACAATAAATATAATTAATAAAACATAAGCTTATATATTTATAAAATTAAAATAAATTTATCTTATACAAAGTACGAGAAACTTAAGTTTTTTTTAGATTAAGCACCTGCACAAACAATAAAATTTCATTTGATGTTTTGTTTTGTTTTGTTTTGTTTACTTTCCTGTTTTGTATTATTTAAACCTGAATTTAAATTATATTTAGTAACAAATAATTAGTTTATGCACAAAAAAGAAACAATTCTATGTTCGACACATACACGTACATACCTTAATTTCATTTCGAAGTCATTATTAGTCATGTATGTGTATAAAATATATTACGGTAAATTACCACAGTAATTTACGACACAAATTTATTACCAGGAGAATTAATTTTGGTAATTAAAACCCGTAAATTACCACCGTGAATTACCAAAAATATAATTTACGGTAATTTTACATCACTGATGAGGTATCGTAAAAAAATAATTGATGAATTGAAATTTAGTATTTGAAATCTCTGAATAATACTAAAGGTTTGATAAACAATTGTATTATTAATTTTTAAAAAAAAAACTATTTCTATTTTCGTATTCGGAAAAACAGATTGTCTCAATAACATTGTAATAAAATTGAAAGTACCTAATAAAAGTGTAAGGTACCTGTAGGATTAAAACATTCAATTTCAGGGTGTGCCTTTTAACCAGCGGATTAAAGAAACAGGTAGTATTCACGATATACCCAACTTAAAGTAGGATGTCGCGCACAGCGGGCGGTCCAACGTTACTCAGCGACTGTGCTTACCAGGGGCTGGTAACTCAAATGGAAAAACATGAGAATGGTAATTTAGTACCACTCCAATTAATGGGATGGCGCTCTTATCGAAATGTCATGTCAGTTGTCAGCTCGTCAAAACTTCAAACTTGGAGAAATTAAAATTGCTAGGTATTGCATTTGAAGGTGTGTATTGAATTTTGATTCATCTGGAATCTAGATTTATTTTTCAATACCTTCAAATTTTAAGCATGTTTTCAAACGATGGGAAGATGGATTTCAGCAACAAATAATAAAGCATTCCCAGATATTGGCAGTGATGCAATTTATACCACATTAAATATGCAGTCGTCATATTAAGGATAACCAAATAATTTGTAATAAGTGCACCATCACTGTTTGGCACCAACGGTAAGTAATACTTACAAACTTGTTTTTGATTCAGTGTTAAAATAATTGGTTTGTTATTTAAATTTCTTTTTGTTTTCAGTTTTTAAATAATCATTGTTGTAAGAAAATGTTGGCCCTCCAAAATACCCGATCGATGAAATATTTGAGCCTTAGCCATCAGTATCAAAAATTGATTTAATACCATTGACATCAAACAAGAAAACACCCTAAAATCTTCAAGGGTCCAAACGTGTGTAAGATTAATTTAAGCTCAACAGTTAAATTCATTTATCACAGTGCCCACATGATGAATAAAAATTTAATGACTACAAGTGCTGTATAAATAAATCAAGAAAACAATTATCGGATGAAGAAATGCTCCTCAACCTAACTAGTCGACTCAATAACCGTATGGCAGATTTTATCCACACTCAAATTTGCCTCGATAGTAAAAAAGGATGATGCTTCAACTTCAATTTTTTCAAAATTATTTGCCACTCCAAGTCGCATTTAATTATTTAAATGGTGTAAATGCATATTTGTTTGAGTATTTTCATGTTTAAAAAGACAAATTATATGATGCGGCGTTAATTTACTGTAATAAAAAAAATAAAATAAACTGCATTTTATTTCAAGTTTGAAATTAATGCAAAATATAATGAAGTAAAATCAAATAAAGATATAAATTGGCAAAATATTTGACTAGTTTCAAATCACAAAACAGTCAATATGGTTGTTTTATGATTTGAAACTAGTCAAATATTTTTCTAATTTATTTGCTTTATTTGATTTTCTTTATTACATTTTTGCCCAGCTACTACAAAGTTAAATTTCAAAAAGCCCGCTCGTGGCGGTCATATTGAATTTTAGTAACACTCCAATTTGATAGATGGCAACACATCGACTTAGAATTTTACCATTGAGTTTCCCATCTATTCACTTTAACCTAATCTATGGAGCTTACGTTGTGTTTTTAATCAATTGTAGAGTTGGGTATGCGCTGGTTGTGTGATGTCATTTTGGTTCCACTGACATTTAGTTTTAGCCAAACTTTTAACAAAAACATCAATAAATTTGACATATACGTTTTTACTGTTTTTATTTTATTTCAAAATATTGTTTACAGGTCATAAAAAATAGTTTAAAGGTATGTAATTGGTAACTAAACGATTGTATATTTGATACATGCTATCTACTTACTTTAGGAATATATTTATAAAAGTGAAAAAACGATATAATTTAGGTAAACAAAACAAACAAAACGCACTCAAAAAATCTACTGTCACTTTAATTGTCAGTGGAACCATAATTTCATCATCACTGAACTAGCGCATATCGTGCATATTTGGTTATAGAAGTTAAATTAAAATGCGGTTGTTATTGTGGACTGTGATTCCAACAACGAATCTAAACCGAATGCGTGCAAAGACGTTAGGCTTTTTAGTTTTCCTAAAGACCCTAACCTCAGAAAAAAGTGGTTGCATCTAAGCAAGAGGAACTTAATATAAAAAAACCTTTCCCGCAATATTCCTGCCAAAAATCCCAGAGACCAATTTTACAGCAAAAGTAACGCGCAAAGTAAAGATACATGAAATTAGTCATTTTATATTTTTTAATATTTTTCTGATCCGAATCTTAAGGCTGTTTCACCGGTTTTCGTTTTGGCAAAGTTGAGAGAGCCCTCATCCATTTCATAAAGTAAGTCTACACGTAGGCACTTTCTTTATTTCTGAACAACAATTACGTGTAATAACTTCTCTCTTGTTTCCTCCCGCAGTCAAATTGAACGTCTCTCTCTATCGGCATTTACTACACCGGAGACGCGGACTGGCCGAATTGGTCTGTGTATTGCATAATTTGTTACTTTCCCTAATATTTGCATTACACGACTTGGCAACAAAACTGCCTTCGCCCAGCTCAACGATCACGGCGCTAGCCGTGTCTTGCCAGTCCAAAGGGAAGCAGCATTGCCGGATTGTAATATTTATCGGTGGTTCTGTCGGTTCCGTAATTCGCGAACTTAAATCACAAATAAAATTATTTTTGAGAAACAGTAAAAAGTATTTAAATAATAATTTTGTTGAATTTAGAAAAATAAAATGACTTTCTTTGTTATTCAATACATATGGAAATCAATAAAGTACACAAGACTGTTGATGTGAATTTATGCTATGTAGATAATAAAATGCGCTGTTTACGAATTGAGGCAAGGACTTGTGTAAATTATTTAGCAGATTTTTTTATAGTATTAAATGAATCTTACAGTTGGTATTTATTTTTTAAATTAATGATATAGAGGGTAATTAACTTGGAAATGCCATAGGTTAGAGTAGATAGCGGACACTAAGTTGGTTTTAAAAAACCTATAATTTCTTAAGAGCCACAATAAAGTGATCAGTATATCATGCAAAATTGTCAGTATATTATTCTTAATACCTGGTTGGATGAACAAATTTTTTTTTTCTGAATTTTGCTCAGTATTAATTTTGCTGATCATTTATTAATTTCCCCCTTCATTTTATCACAATACTGACTGTTTACTGGCTATAAAATAAAACAAAAATATTTAATTTGTACAATTTATTTAATCGGCCTTCGATTTTTTTATAAATAAAAAAAACAGAAAAGTAATTAGGAAGAATTTTTTAAAATTGCTTCTAAAATATATTTATGATAAAAATCCTTTAATTTTGGTTTGATCGCTTCCCAAAATTTATCATCCCGTGGAATTTTTTCTGTGAGCATTCCTAATGGAGTCCATACATTAAAAAAACAGTACTGTGCTCCCGTTATTGCCAGTTGTCCTTGAACCTGATAAAAATAATTATGGTTTCTCTTTAAACTGTATGTACCATTTTTTTCTTCCAAATATTTAATCTTTCCTTCTGCAACTCCCATTTCGGGTGTCATTGTGGCACATGAGAAAGGACATTTTATTTCGATTATTTCTGACGTGTTTATTACTCCATCCGGACTTGCCCCCAGAAAAGGAAGTTTATCGTAGATATATAAACCACAATCTTTAACCTCTTTCTGAAAATGTTTTTCAAATGCTTCTTTGGCATGGATTTCATGTTCTTTGCCCCAATTAGTTGCTTTGGAATTTGTGAATGAAGAAAACAAAATGTTATGAACAGTTTTTTTCGGGTCCGTGGTTTTCTTTAATTTGCATATTGTGCCGAAATTTGAAGCAGTAAGCATATTACTTCTATATTCTCTCCAACAGGTGTTCCTGGCTTGCCCTCTTGTTTTAATTTCAATTTCTACTATTTCGGCTCTTGAATTTGGTAAACTGTCCAAAAACTTTTGTTTTCTATCTTCTAAATCTAGAATATCATTATCCGGCATTCCATACTCCTTATCGGCAGGTGCGGTTGTTTTCTTTTTTTTTATCTGGGGTCCTCTGAGAGATCTTTTGCTTCTCTTATTCTTTAACTTGGCGATGAACGACTGTGAGTGTATTCCAAGTTCTTGAATGCTTGTGGTTTGATGTAAAGTGGCAATGTAATTTTCTCTTTTGTTATACGATACGGCTGCTGCTTTGCATCTTACACCATAGCCTCCTTTAATAGCAAAATGTATCCTCTTTCCCCCAACAAATTTAGCCACTACCGAATTATAAGTTTCTGCTGCATTATTATTCATATTTAGTATCAAACTTTGAGTATTTTGGAGCAATCTATTGGCAGCAGAAACTATATCCTCCATTAATCCAGAGCTTTCCATCTCTGTTACATAATCCTTATCTGCTTTTTCCTTTTTACAAAAATAATCTGCACATTTATTATGTCTTCCAAAAACATGGTATGGACAATTTTTGATGTCAGCCGATAACTGTTGAACCTGCTGATTAAAATTAATAGTATTTTTTCGGTGGTACAAGATTGCTGATTTTACGGCAATCCGTAATTGTAATATCCTCGATGATAAAATTTTCCTCAATTCGGGCTTTACATACATATCCTTAGTACTTTTTTTTTTACTGGCAAGTTCTCGCAAATGCGTACAGTAATTTCGCAGAAGGTGATTGGTACACTCAACTTTTGTAACAGCCATTGGTCCATATGGTCTTGTTTCACAAATTTTTTTGTATACGCTGCTATCTCCATCGCCGATAAGACGTATGTACTTTAACTTATGCATCACAACACTGTTTTTAAAGCCCTGTAAAATAATTGCGGACTCCATGGCAGTAGACGAGCCACTCCAGTTTTTTGAGCAATTGTGTTGATAAGGTTCTTCATTTTTTGAAGATGCTCGAGTGCAAATGGTACAGTATTTGTCCTTGGAAGCAACGTACAGAATTTTGCCTGTCTTAGCACCAATTATGCAAGCCTGAAAATATTTATATTCATTTTTAAAAAGTTAGGAAACAATGTACTTGAAGAACGGAACGTTCAACTGACCGAAATTATTTCAATTTAATTCAGTTATTATAAATTAGTGAAATATGAGTCTTGCAATTATTTATTGATAATAAAAAGAATCTATATCGTATTGTTTTTATAATGTACTTAGAGTAAATACCTTATGTACAAAACTCGTTTTTCAACCCTCAAAATAGTCAAAGTATTCTAAAAGAACCCGTATTTTTTACTTATGTCCGGATGAAAACACCCCGCTAAATATTATTGAATGAATCATTATAACCTATATTCATAAGATTAAAAAAGATTCAACCTCAAAAGTGTATCGGAAACCACCCCAACACCACAACCCCTAGAATTAAATATTTTCCTGTTGCTTATAGATAGAAGAAACCCCGCCAGATTTGATTGATTAAATCATTATATAATTTATTCGTTTGTTTTAAAAAGATTTAGTATTTGAAATGCATCGGAAACCACCCCTGCTACGACCCTTAGAATCATATATTATTCTGTTACTGATTGAAAAAAGAAACCCCGCTAGATTTTACTGATTAATTTTAAAAAAGATTCAGCATTAAAAGTGCATGGGAAAGCACCCCTAATGAAACCCATAGAATCGTATAATTTCTTGTTACTTATAGAAAAAAAAAACCTAACCTCTCCTAGACTATCTAGGTACCTTACAATGATGTAGCATTTTAGTTTCTGTTTACTTCCTTCCATAAAAGGGAAGTATTGTAATCGTGAAAAAATCACCCTCCGAGATTATTTCAGATTTTCACGTTTTAGAATCCCCAGATTACGAAAAACATGTTTTCCCCATTCCGTCGGTCTGTCTGTTGGCGCGATAGCAAAAAATATGTATGCAGGTAAGGAAAATATTTAATTCTAGGGGTTGTGGTGGTTTCCGATGCACTTTTGAGGTTGATTTTTTTAATCTTATGAATATATGTTATAATGATTTATTCAATAATATTTAACGGGGTGTTTTCATCCGGACATTAGTAAAAAATACGTAATTTAAAGGGTTCTTTTAGAATACTTTCTTTTACTATTTTGAGGGTTAAAAAACGAGTTTTGTTCAGAAGGTATTTACTCTAAGTACATTATAAAAAAGAATATATTACAGTTTTCTTTTTATTATCATTAAATAATTGCAAGACATATATTTAACTAATTTATGATAACCGAATTAAATTGAAATAATTTCGTTCATTTGAAAGTTCCGTTCTTCAAGTACATATGAAACAAGAAGATAGTGTAAAATAAAACAAATTATTAACGTATTTTTTAAACCAATAATACGCTTCGGAAGTATATTAAAAACAATGAGGTTAAAATTAATTCCAATAATAAATCGGAAGTACCTACATAAATTAAATTGTGGTAAAATTGTATATTGGTCAAAAAACTATTCAGAATATATTACAATAGTTATATTAAAAATAAAGGCATTAAATTAAACTGTTTAGAAACGCTTGAAATAAATAGAATTAAAAATTCAAATAACCTCTTAAGTGATCAATTAGATATTATTAACTAACCTTTATTAAATCTCTTTACCTGTTCTTAGTTTTCTGTGAGATAATCCTGGTAATGATAATACCTTCTTAGAATTTTATTAATATATTTTCTTGAGTAGGTACTTTAACTAATTAGTTTATTTTGTATATATATTAAAAATGTAAATTAGTCACATTTGAAGAATAAGTTGTGCTTCGAAACAATTGTCGCGCAATTTTTAATTTTAATTTTTTAAATAAAAAAGTGAAAATCTACCATGTTTGGTTTTTGTCATTTTAATAATATGGATTTTCATCAAGTAAAGGCCAAAACTATCAATAATTTAAAATGAAATAGCATTAAATACTTACCACTCCTGATAAAGCATTGTAGTTAACTTTATATGAACGTTTCGACCACACTCCATCAACAATAACTGTAATCAGTCCATTGCCTTCTCTATCCACTTCACCAATATCTCGAGCTAATTGCAGTTCTTCTTTTCCAGCCTCTTGCATCGCTTCCCTAGCTGCCTTATACACATTATGGGAAATGCTTTCATTATGATCAGCATACTGGCGATATGACATTTGAGGAATGTTCATAATTGCCTGCTGTTCAACCATTTGCGAATGTCCACATCCTGTTGAAAGTGTCGCCAAGACCGCGGCGGAGTTCACATTCATTTCTGTACTTTCAGATTCTGTTGAAAGTTTTTTACTCCATCCACACATCCTACACTTCCATTCGAAAGTACTTATTAATCCTTTTTTGGTTTCGTTAATTATGTCCATGTCCTTAAAACCACAACCAAAAGGAGAGTGATTGTCAAAAGAACATAGTTCCTTAAAGAAGTAAGACATGTCAACAATCCTTCTACCAATATTATGCATGTCAAATAATGGAGTCTTATCTTCAATTTTTTCTTCCATTTCCACTTCTAATTCTGAACCATATTCATGCTCGGGTTGATCTTTGATTCTGAAACAAATTAGTTTCCGTTATTGACCTCTTTCATTAAATAAAAAATGGGTAAATAAAAAATTAACTTGTCAATTATACTTACGGATTATTTTCAATACTTTGTAGAATAGATCGTCTAGAAGTACATGTTTTCGACAATTTGAACTTATTAGGTAGGTTCCTGCAAATAAAAAATAAATATTATTTTTATATCTACAATAAATTAAAAATTAATATAATTTTATATTATGAATATTCCGAAACTAAATGTTATTTCTTTAGTAAAAACATAATTATATGAAAATGTGTAATAAAATATAATCTTACCTTTTACTGGTAACTGCACGACTTTTTCTTTTATAACTCAACTTCCCTTTTCCCATATTTGTACAATACAACAATCCAAAAAACAGTAAAAATAAACGACACTAACATATCACGCTCACGCTTAAAACGGATAATGGGCTAATTAGACTCTGGCCAATTCACTTTACATTTTCCATCCCCGACTGAGATGATTCAGCGGAGGAGGTAGGGAGACGCGAGAGAGCGATATTGTTTTCACCGGTTCCAAATAAAAATATTATTGAGAAACGGCTTACCTCAAAATCCAATTAATTTTTGATTTTAGCAAAAACTTGTAAATAGAAAAAGGATAGGAAAAAAAATCAGCTACAATATGTAGGTTTTAAAAAATTGATATTTGTAAATTGACAAAATTTTATTCTAGTTCCAATTTTTTATTTAAAAAACTAGGCTGTAATAAAAACATTTAAAACCTACCGATTGGTAGGGTTTTCCTTCTGAATACCTCATTAAAAAATGAAATGATTCTGATCATAAATGAGCAAGATATGTGGTAAGAGGTAAAATAGTGTATCGCGAGAACAGCAAACATTTTGTTGTAACTGTTATAATAAATGCGTTACAGAGAAAATAAGCACTCCCATCTCCCTAATGAGAGTCAGGCTAAGAGTGACGTCATGCGCGTGGCAGACGATAACTGAACATGGGAACATCCGGAAATGCATTTAACTGTGTAACTGTTGAAAACTGGAAAAACGCTATTCAACATGTTAAAAAAATCGAAGAGAAATATGTGAGATTTAACAATAAAATTAAAAAAATTGAAATTAATTTGGATGATACTGATGATGATAGTGATATTATTTCAGAACATGAAATTAGTGACTGTGAAAGTAATTTAAAAATAAAGACGTTTTTACATTCATTTATCTACATTTCCACAAAATAATTCCAGTGAAACATATTCCTTTTAAATTAATACTTAATAATTTTAGTCAGTTTCAATTTTCAATATATTTTTTAGTTGAACATGTTGTGTTTGTTAATAAAACCTTTGTTATTTTTTTTTTAAATTTAAGTTCTTAGCGTATTATATTTTTTTCAAAGCAATTTAGACCGCAAAAGTATCTTTGTAGAAATCAAATTTTAATCTTCAACATTTGAACAAATAACACTCAACCTAAGCCGGCTCTGATCAGCATGTTGGCGAACGTTTCAACAGGTTGTCAGACCATTGCGCATTCTAGATTATCTTGCTGCTGTCATGATAACATCACAAACAGTTTGTTGAGTGTACGATACAATAAAAGTAAGATCTGTTTTTTTAATGATATTCCGAAAATTTACGAAAAGGAACCAGAGGGCGGCCGTCGAAAGCCATGCATGTGAGAAAAAATAGCTATTTACTCGTATTTCTTAAGCGATCTTAGACCGGAAAGAGAGGAACGTAAAAAATGTACTACAGAAATTATTGACATCGTGTAAAAGTTATTCAAATGCTCGAAAGTACCATGGCCATAAATACAGTTGTGCTATCTTGCCAGATACTTGGGATGATGACACAATAGGCTACCATTCAACTTACAAAGAGTTCTTTGTTAAAAAATCATATTTAAACTATGATAGGTGAGTTCGAAAATAAATTTCTTGTTGTTAAAATCTGTAAATTTATTTAATAATAATACTCTCCCTAATTCACCCCCTTACGAGTGAATTTTAATCCCAAAAGCTGAGCTTGTGTGGGGAAAGGGACGACTATTATTATTTGCCGTGGCGCTCCGGGGCGACTTAAAGATGATTGATGGTGCCATTTCACTTACAGGTGAGGAAAACCCGGAAAACCACACCCACCATCATCGAAAACGGTAGCGCATAGTGATTTTATTTTAATAATATGAAAGCATATCAACAGAAATTAAATTTCTGCTAATATGGCATCCATCAAATCCTATAGAGAACCATGCAAATAAATTCACATGGTCTTCCGTAGGATGTGAAACTGTGTCTCGTTTTACCAGAAAAGTGGCTGACAAATGAATGCCGCGCCGTAAACACCTACACCACCGTAGTCTTTACACCGTTTGGTTACACCTTTGATCAGCTGTTTGCTCCGTTTTTCCAATATTTTTTTCTATTGCTACTCCGAAACTTTCAAAACATTGTGTAGTGCGTATCAGAGTGCCCAAAACTTTCACTTTTTTACTTTCCTATCTGTATACAGATATAAGGAAAGTATAGAAATCATGATTTTTTTTCGACCTCGAGTTTTCGACGGATTTTTACGTTTTGAGATCCCCTGAATCCGTTTTGACTATTTTCGCGATGTGTGTGTGTGTGTGTGTGTGTGTGTGTGTGTGTGTGTGTGTGTGTGTGTGTGTGTGTGTGTGTGTGTGTGTGTGTGTGTGTGTGTGTGTGTGTGTGTGTGTGTGTGTGTGTGTGTGTGTGTGTGTGTGTGTGTGTGTGTGTGTGTGTGTGTGTGTGTGTGTGTGTGTGTGTGTGTGTGTGTGTGTGTGTGTGTGTGTGTGTGTGTGTGTGTGTGTGTGTGTGTGTGTGTGTGTGTGTGTGTGTGTGTGTGTGTGTGTGTGCGTCTGCGCGTCTGTGCGTCTGTGCGTCTGTGCGTCTGTGCGTCTGTGCGTATGTGCGTATGTGCGTCTGTGCGTCTGTGTGTCTGGGTGTCTGTGCGTCTGTGCGTCTGTGCGTCTGTGCGTCTGTGCGTCTGTGCGTCTGTGCGTATGCGCGTCTGCGCGTCTGGGTGTCTGGATGTCTGGGTGTCTGGGTGTCTGGGTGTATGTGTGTCTGTGTGTCTGTGTGTCTGTGTGTCTGTGTGTCTGTGTGTCTGTGTGTCTGTGTGTCTGTGTGTCTGTGTGTCTGTGTGTCTGTGTGTATGTGTGTCTGTGTGTCTGTGTGTCTGTGTGTCGCATAACTCATGAACCGATACACAGAAAAACACCAAATTTCAAACTTAAGCTTTGTTTCAGCGTCCAATGTGCTGATTAGATTTTGGGCAGTGTCGGAATATAGGTGTCGGAATAGGTGGTCATTTTTATATTTTATGGAATACATCTGTTATTTACGTTAGGGAAAGAAAATTCTTTAAATAAAAGTTACTTCTTATATCATTATCTAAAATTTTTGTTTAATACAAAATTTTCCTAAAATGGTCCGTATTCGAGAAATTTGGCAAAATGTAAAAAAATATTTTTTTATAAAAATTGTTCAAACAAATGTTGTTTGTAATATAATTCTTTATAAATTTTATTCCTTACATAATTTCTCTAAAATGTGTAAATTTCGAAATTTGAAGAAAACTCAAAAACGGATAAAGAAAAAAACATTAAATTTTAAACTTAAGTTTTATTTCGGCCTAACGTGAAATGATTAGATTTTGGACAAAGTCGGAACATCTGGGGGGGTACTTTATGGGGGGCCGTTTTTATATTTTATGGAATATATCTGTTTGGAGAAAAAAATTGTTCAAATAAAAGTGATTTCTAATATTATTATCTATAATTTTTGTTTTATGTCAAAATATTCTGAAATTGTCCGTATTCGAGAAATTCTGATTTTTATGAAAATTGTTGAAATAAAAGTTGTTTGCGATATCGATCTTTATAATTTTTGTTTATACATGATTTTTCTAAAATGGACCGTAATGGAAAAATTGTAGGAAAAGTGCTAAATTTAAATTTTTCAGTATTTTTATTTTCAATGAATATCTATAGAAAAATGTTTGGAGGTAGATGTATGTGGAAAATGTATATATTTATTTTATCCTCTAAACATTTATGGAGGTGCTGCAATAGGTTGTACAAAATAACCGGGAAAAGCCTGTAATAACTAGATAGGAAAGTCATGTGTTGGACACAGGAAATTCCAAATGAGAAAAATCAAAGTAACAAATGGTGTCATTTTTTTATTTTTAAACAGGTTCACCAAAAAAGACAAAGTTACAGTGTTTAAAGTATACATTTTTTGATAATTCATATTTTTATCGACAATTATTTTTGGCATTTGCAGTTTGTTTCTGTGAATTATTTCAGACATCCGTAGGGGTGCATGCGCGAAATTAAAAATGAACACGATTGTAAACTATTCTGGCCTCTACTTCATGTAAAATAAGAATAGCAATAGTGAAACTCACGTAATAAACGCTTTTGTTTAACATAAACCGTTTGAGGTACCTATTTCGAAATAAATGGGACTGGATAAGAAAAAATCTTTATTATTCACATAACATTTCTAATAGCACACATATTTAAAAACAATTAATCATATCTTTATAAAATTCCCAATGAAATACCTACATATATACGAAAAATACAAGTATCACAAATTGAAAACAATAATTTTTTATTGATCCTTTATGTACATGACAAGTCAAAATATTTTAATACTAAAATATACAAACAAACCTTAGGGTTCGGGTTCTTTACTATTACTATTAAGAATGCCAGGATTACATTTAAAGGAGAAGGATGATCGTCTAATCCACCTCTATTTCTTACTTGGAAAAAAAGTTTTCCAGACAATCTTGATTGAGTTCATGGGTGCATATGTAAGAATTTTTTAATTGTTCTTTTAACATATCAAATATTCATGTCTACTTCTAACTTTTCCCAAAAACCAACGTTCGAACTTCCGCAATTACTCACACATGCAACAACATTGAACTTTATCTCATGTAACGTTTTTATTAGAGAATTTAATATATCTGGAATCATTTTTTGATCAAAATCAATATAAATAGGTTGTTTCCAATTGGAAAACAATCCCCGTACCGAAACATACTGCATGTAATTATGCGGACCTAAGATTCTGTCGTTATTAACACGGTCTAGGACGTTTGGGCGCAACCGTTTGGGCGCGACCGTTTGGGTGTGACCGTTTGGGCGCGGCCGTTTGGGCGCGGAGACGTTTGGGCGCGGGGACGTTTGGACGCGGGGACATTTGGGCGCGAGCTATTTGGGCGCGGGGACATTTGGATGCGAAGAAATTAAACACATATTATTACGAGTACTATTACTGTTTTATTTTCTAAAAAAAATATATATATACAATTTTATAGAAACTAAATTTTAAGCAGTCATTTTGTAATTGTATGAAATTCCTCTTAAAAATTCAATAATAATATTCCTATTATTTGCGCCATGATCATTATTGTAATCGGCAATCATTTTTTTTATTCTTTTATCAGCATGGATAAATTTTTGTTTTTTAGGTGTAGGCTCATTTCCCGCAAGTAAGTGCTCATAAGTAACATCTCTCCCCCGTTGGACAGTTTTCAGGCTGTTGATGAATTTCCAAATGGTTGGATGGTTCATCGACAGCTCTTTTTGTAGCCTTCTGTGTGCTGCCTCTGCGTGGTTATTTGTCCTATCTGTGTCTGTCAATACCCGATAAACTGATTACATTTTGGGCAGAGTCAGAACATCTGGGGAAGGGGTACCATTTTTATATTTTATGGAATATATCTGTTATTTACGTTTGCAGAAGAAAGTTCTTCAAATAAAAGTTACTTATATAAAAAATGTCTATAATTTTTATCTTATAGAAAATTTCTCTAAAATAGACCTTATTCGAGATATTTAAGAAAATGTGTAAATTTCGAATTTTGAAGAAAACTCAAAAACGGATAAAAGAAATAACATTAAATTTTAAACTTAAGTTTTATTTCGGCCTGAGGTAAAATGATAAGATTTTGGACAAAGTCGGAACATCTGGGGAGTACTTTATAGGAGGTCGTTTTTATATTTTATGGAATATATCTGTTATTTATGTTTGGAGAAGAAAATTGTTCAAATAAAAGTTACTTCTAATATTACTATCTATAATTTTTGTTTTAAGCCAAATTTTCCTGAAATGGCCCGTATTCGAGAAATTAGACAAAATGTGCAAAATTCTGATTTTTAAGAAAATTGTTAAACTAAAAGTTCTAAAATGGACCGTAATGGAAAAATTGGAGGAAAAGTGCTAAATTTAAATTTTTCAGTATTTTCGTTTTCAATGAATATCTATAGAAAAATGTTTCGGGTTAGATGTATGTGGAAAATGTATATATTTAGTTTATCCTCGCGCCCAAACGGCTCCGCGCCCAAACGTCTCGGTGCCCAAACGTCTCGGCGTCCAAACGTCCCGCGCCTAGCTGGCCGCGCCCAAACGACCGCGCCCAAATGTCCGGCTCCGTTATTAACATCATACTCTATTACATTTTTCACCTTCATTTCATCAAAACTTAAAATAACAGTTTCTCCTTCCAACTTCATAAATTGTAGTACACTGGTTAAATTTCCATTTGAAAAATGTAATGTATTTGCCCATCGCCTTAGAGACGACAAACCAGGAAGCGGAAAATATAATTGTTGCTTTGCATACAGACGCAGGTGATCTAGTTTTGAACCTTCCTATCTGCTCATGAAGCACATGATTTCTTTTATGTCGGGATTGGCTGATACGTCCTTGAACGAAAATCGAAGTTTGATTATAACTTCTCTAGATTTCCAGGTGGTTCCGGTGTTGCACTTATATTTAGAGATGGACAATAGCAAATCCGTAACTGTTACTACCCATCTTTAAATTCACGCGATATAACCGAATTTCAATTTTCAGCTGACTCGGACTTACCTGATATCTGTTTATAAATACGGGCCTAGAAGTAATTTTGTTTTATGAACTGTAGTAAACTAAAATTTGCTCTTTACCTTATCTAAAGCATATAAAGTAAATTTAACAAGTTTTTTTTTTTAACAATAATGTCTTAAAATTTGCATACATGCTTTAAATATAATTTATAATTATCCGAGTTATTTTTTACAAAACGCCAAATCTATGACATTTGTGCAAGAGCTTTAAAAACTTTAAATTGTAAAAACGACTAGTTATAATATAAAATTGGCGCCCAACGTGGGGGCGCAAACAATTTATAAACTATATACGCGCGGTTCTAAATTAAATCTGACACTCAATAAATACACGCTTTGATAGAAAAGAAAACTAAAAAGAAAATAATTTTCAATAAATTTAAATTAAGAATAATGTCATTAACAAAAAAAATATTTTATTATAGAAAAAGGGTGGGGTGCTTTTTAAGATATTTCCATAATGACTCTACTTTTACCAATATCTGTCATTAAAATATTATAACAATTGACATCAAGCACCACACGCTTTTCTACAATAACAGATTTATTTTTTGTTAATCACAATATACTTTATTTAAATTTATTGAAAATTATTTTCTACTTTTTAGTTTGCTTTTCTATTAAAGCGTGTTTTTTAGTTTTTAAAACTATTATTTATTTTCTACTTTTTAGTTATTTTGTAATAACTATTCTACAAATTTTTTTATTCACTTTCATTTATACAAATATACCTCCGTCTGTATATATTCATCCATATATTCAGTTTTATTTAATTTGAATTGAAAAATGGCAAAAAAAAATGGAATGGAAAAGACCTAATGTATCCCCAGAACATAGGTACCGAAGCTCATGTTTTATGACAAATATGACAAATACTGTTTGTGTACTAAAATAAAATGCACAGGAAAAAATATTTTTTCATCAACGATTTATTGCTATTTGTTCTCTTGTAAATTGTGTATTCCATCCTTAAATAATGAATGTTTTTTTGCAGAAGCAGATAATAGAGCAAAAATATCAACGTCAAAAAAAGAGTGTGAGAAGTCAATTGCCGCATGGCTCAAGAGGGCGAAAGAGCGGCAAAATAGGACACAAAAAAATCCTCTTCCCATTCAAGAACATGATTTTTTTAAATATTTAAAATAGATAAAAATTTAAATAAACATCTCTTTTATTCATTAAATATTAATCAATGTACTCTTTAGATATCCTTTTATTAGCCTATGGATGTAGTGCAGTGTATACGGGATATCCCAGGGATAAAGTTTTGGGATATCCCGGGGATAAAGTATTGGGATGTACCGAGTACGTCCCGTTTTTTAACATATATCGTCAGGATGTGCTAGAAATATCGCATATCCCGAGGATATAGACTAATATCCCATCGAATCTCCTCGGGTATCCCTGGTACAGACTTGTGCTACCTGGGATACGGTATCGGATTTGGAAAATCGCTAATCCTGAAGGTCCTGTTTAGGATAATGAGACAAACTATTTAAATTATTGCATTGTCGTCGGCCCTTGATAAGTGTGCAAAGTTTCAAATCAATCCGACGTTTTGAAGGGGGTGAAAATCACGTTCAAAGATTCCATTACATAAATACATACATACCAAGCGAATAAAAGCATGTTAAAAAGAAGAAGAATTGTACGCTGGACATTATTTGTGGATTTTTCCAATGCTTTATAAACATTTTAAGTGGATTACTCATTTAAATACAAGTAAAAATATCAGAATATTTTGGGGATAGAGAGGCCGTCCACTGATGGAAATAGGTATTTGTTTCTGCGAAAATGTTGGAACAAGTTTTGTTTTTTCTACATTGCAAATTAATTGCATGTAAAATACTGGTATCTGAGTTGTGAGTAAAGGGGTCATTTAAATATATTCCATTAATGCGTTTTAGATGGAAATAATTTTATTCTAAAGCGCACATTAAAATTTGTTTTGACTATAGGTACACTCTAGTTAATTTAGGTAAAATATACCTTAATAAACCTATGTAGGTTTATTACTGTAAAAATGTTTGCTTATTATAGGTAAATAATATCAGGACATAAAAATGCAATTCTAAAAATGTCTATATTTGGTGCCCGGAAATGAAAACTAGACAGACAAAGCGTCAGCAACTAAAAACAAAATTAAATCACTAATGTACCTACGATTTAATTGCAACATGTATAAAAATAATGTGAGCTAAATTATACAAACCTGTAATCTTTTTTCCGTATCTTCTACCCTTTTAATCAACTCTGCCGGGTTAAAACTTAGTGGTGCGACCTAAGAAAACATTTATTTTAGCTTTATTTTTATATTTATCTCGAAAAATGAATTACCTGTGCTTCTGCCATTCTTTTAAGTTAACGCGTAAAAACTGAAATGTTGTGGAACGCGAAGTGTGTAGAGAAAAGGAATATTTTTAGATCTGTAGGTGACTTTTGATAGAAGTTTAAATTTAGAAAATTGAGTTTGTTACAACTGCAAGTTGAATTTGCCTCTTCGTTTTAAATAATTGCGATGTTGTCAAATGTTCATTTTCAGTTCTAGTCTTCGATCATGTAAACACTAGATCCGAAATGCATACCCTATTCTACAGATAATATTTTGGTTCATCATCTTGAGAATATTTCGGCTAATGTTACAAAAGTTCTGAAGAAAGAAAAATTACTGAATAAAAGATGTAATGAAGACAACAAATACATAATAATTTAAAAATATATAAAATGTGACATATTATTACAGGCAGAATTATTTTAAATGGGTATAGAGCTGTCACTTTGTATAATATTTACGATATGCGGAAGTGGAAAAAAATTATTAGTGCTAAGGTCAAAACCCAACAGAAATAAGTGTATTAGATAAATGGTTCCAAATAATATTATTATGATACATGTTTATAAGTCAACGCCTGAACAAATTGGTAAATATAAAATTTCTTTTTGAAACACTAAATCGTGCTGTAGTGGTGCTGATCATATAGTCGGCGGCACATAGATAAATTTTACTATTCTACAATTAAATATCAGTACTATATATAATTTACAAACACACTTAAAAAACACAGTTGTCAAACTAAATGAACTGGAGTGGGGTAGAATGCCAATCTGCATGTTGTATCAATAGAACAAGATGCGACTCTATGGGTGCAGCCATTTTTATTGCTCATCTCACTTGTGAGTATTTATAATAACCATTCTCCAGTCCACAAGGTGGTGAATCAGACAATAACAATGTGAAATAGAAAATGGTTATTATAAATACTCCCGTGTGAGATGAAAAATAACCTGTCTGCGCCCATAGCGACACAGCCTATTGACAGTTCTTTGGTCAAACTGCAAAAAAAGTGACGCGTTCAATTCCATTACAGCTAAACGACTGTATACCCTTCGAGCAAATATGCTCGAAAATAGCATCGCATAAATATTTTATACATTCGCTTCGTCCGTCCGTCCGATGTCACGTTTTTTGTCAGCACGATAAGTTAAAAAAGGAAAACGATATCAAATTAAAAAATTTAGAAAAAGTCAAGCTCTGTACGGGGACGAAGCCTATTGATTTTGAAAAAAATCTGAATAAAAATGGAGGGTTAATAAGGGGGTTGAAACATTAAAAATCCCTAACTCAGAAATTTTTAGTAAAAATCAAGCTCTATATATGAGAAGAAATCTATATAAAAATGGAGGGGTTAAGGGGGGGTTGAAATATTCAAAAAATCCTAACTCAAAAACGAAAAATAATATCAACTTGAAATTTTTAACAAAAATCAAGCTCTATAAGGGAATGTACTGCATTAAGTTTATTACCATTATACAATTTTTGACTTTTTTCCTAATTCTAAAATTTGTTCCGAGTTAAATACTAAATACTAATAATCATGGGCGCCACCACACGAGGGCAAGACTGGATTTGTTATTTTTAATTTTTTGCCATGGCTTTCCACTATAGCCTACGGCGTTTCGTCTCTGCCCTATATGACTCCCCCTCTCTAAACATTTTTTGAACCGCGCCCATGTTAATAACATTGTAGATATAAAAAGTGTGGACATAAAAAAATATAAATTTCTTATATTTAGTTAAATGTTAAATATTGGTGAATTACATTGAAAAAGTTTCTTTAAACAATTAAAAGTTGTTCCAATTGAAACTTAAAATCAACTTGTTTTAAATATAAGCAAAACATCCAAAACAAGATCTTAAAAATGCTTTTGTGCCATAAAAACAGGAAAACGACTGTAAAGCGGTTTGATAAAATTATTTACTTTTCTTGTAACTTGGTCTGGCTTTCAATGATATATGAAAGCGTGGCAACGATGCAGAATTACGTCAACTGCGTCAAAATGTCAAAAACGTCACATCCCCTTCCCTTTCTTCTTAACCTTAGAAAAATATCAGGTTGTCAAAAATTTTTTTAAGTTGACATTCAAAAAATTAGACAAAACTAAAAGACACCTCAAGCTGAAGAAATTAAAGACCGTTTAAAGTTATGTGGAATATAGAAGTGTAACTTTAAAGTATACTAAAGTTGCAGTGAACTTTTTGTCCTTAACGACCTTTGAATTTCCCAATGTGGTATTACAACTGAGGTAATGATTTCTAATTCTAATAACACTAATTTTTCTAAAAAAAACTGTTGAGAAGTGCAGAAATAGTGTGAGATAAAGTGTTGGTGTTTGTCATTTATTTATGATGAAATATCACGAAATCACAATATTTTTAGGTTAGATTTAAAAAATTTTGGAAAAATACATAACAAATGGAAGAATACACAAGAGAACCATGTCCGTGGAGAATAGTAGACGATTGTGGAGGTGCTTTTACAATGGGGTTAATTGGAGGAGGAGTGTTTCAAAGTATTAAGGGCTTTCGTAATGCCCCCTCTGGAATTAACAGAAGACTTGTGAGTCCCTGATTTATAATTATAAAGTTAAAGATATTACTGATCCTGTGTTATGTTTTAATGCAGTGTTTTTAGGATTAGAACAATTTTCATGTCACATATAAGTACATTTATAAAAAATAGTATCATTTTAATTACTACAACTAAAAAACACAAAGGTTATTCCAATTTTCAAATGTAGTGATTCTCCTAGTCAACATGACTTTTGTTCTGATTATTCCATCGAAACAGCTATTGAACTAAGTAATACAATATATATTTATGAAAGTGCTAACTTAAAAAAAGTTGTGCGACCACAGAAATAATATAGAAGATCAATATAAATATAACATTTAAGCAGAAATTGAAACCTACTGTGCATAAAAACACGTCCTTGTGCCTGACATCGCAAAATAGTGTCTAGAAGTTGGAAAGGCTTTTGCCAGTTCTCCCACTTTATACACATAAATTGACAGGTTTGCGGTGGATCTAACCAAAGTGGACGTGATACATTGGTGTACAAAATTATTTTATAGATGTTAATAAATAGTTTAATAAATTATGAATAGCTGTTGAAATTTTGTAAAATTATGATTTGAATATTATAATACATGTTTAATAATTATTTATAGTCCATAAATACATGGAATTGTCCTGTTCCTCAGGTAAGAACTTATAATTACTTACTCTATGAAACGACACTGGCAGGTAAACATTACTGCAAAATTCTCGAAGCCGTCCGACGTGGTTTTACGTTTACCCCCTCTCTACCTACCAAACCCTTTCCAACTTATACTTGTGCCTCAACTTAAGCTATATATTAAACATACCTAACACCAAATAATTTCAAATTGTATTTATTTTTAAATAATATGATTTACACAGTTTATATCTATGAAATATCGCCACAAAATAACTTATTAACATTTAAATAATCAACTAATAATATTTATGTGTAATTACATTCCCAAAAATAAATACAAATATGATATTATTGTTCAACAAGCGATTCACCTACAAATTCAATACCACTTAAATCCCAAGTTTCGAGGCTGCCCTTACAGGACCATTTGTGATATTTTGGCTTGAATTTGTGGTTTATTATTTAAATCCTAGGTACAATAAAAGACGTTTTTACATTGGCTAATGAAAATGTAATCAATGTATTTAGCAGCTGTTATATTTATTGCAAGATTTATGTCTGGAAATACCTAATAATTACAATTATGTAATTAGAGAGCTGTATATTTATATACAGGCTGCCCAGTAACGGTGAGACATTATTGGTATCTGACAAAACAATGAATGGTTTTTTGTAAAAAATAGTAAACAGGTTATGATCTTTCCATCTTAAATATTCTGACAGTTATGTTATTTCCGTTTTATTTTAAATGAGATGCCACTTCTATTATTCCTCATACCGATGGAACATGAAATGTTGCTTATTTGGAATATATACCTTTAAACAACGCTCATGACGTCAGAAACTGTGTTTCAGTCAGGTATAATTTAAAATAATTTGAAAATAAACCCTATTAAATTGTACTGGCCAAGTTGGCATCAGGTATATTTTCAAATGTAGAAACTGAAAATTAACCCTATTAAATTGTACCTTACTTAACATTTGTGTTGTCACTGGTGGAGTTGGCATTGGGTATACTTTCAAATGCAGGTTTCAAGGCATTTTAAAACATAAACCCGATCTCAACGAACTTAGAAACTCTTTTGTCACTTGATATTTTAATCGTTATTATTTACATTTCTTCATTTCTTACCGCGCGCGAACCAGTATGGTTTAAAAAAAAATTAAAAACCCTACTTTAAAAATGAAGATGTTAATGATTTTCTCATAGATCTCATCTTCAGATCTTGAACTATATGGAACTATTCCTTTTCTAACAAAAAGAGAATTATAGAAATCAGGCAACCTGGTAAAGAATTATCGCTAAACATACATAAAAAAATATTTCAACGAATTGAGAATATCCTCCCATTTTGAAGTATGTTAAAAAAAATTGTTAATAAAGTGCAAAGTAGGGTGTGAAATATATTATAAAGTATATATAAGTTATATATAAATGATCTTTCATCACAGATAATAGCAGATTTTACTGTTATGTATGCTGATGATACCACATTGGCAGCTGATGCTGAATTTCCTACAGGGCTTCTCTTAAAACTTAATAATTTTGCATATCAATTTACTGTATGGTGCAAAAGAAATTCCTTAATATTAAATTCTAGCAAAACTGTTGTTATGCAATTTTTTTCAAGAAATAGGATAACTGATAATATGTGTAAAAGTTTTATGGGAGGACATTTCTTTCTCTCATATAACTAAGTTCCTAGGAGTTAGGATTGACAGCAATATGAATTTGGATTCAAATGTCAATTTTATCTGTAAAAAGTTAAACAGCGCTTACTGTGCAATCCTACAGCTAAAAAATATTTTCAATACTAATCAACTTCTTCAGGTATACTATGCTCTTGTTTATTCTTATCTCTCTTATAACGTTATCCTGTGGGGAAACTGTACAAATGCTTTAAGAGTTTTTATTAATCAAAAAAGAATTATTAGACTAATTTTCAATTTAGAAACAAGAACTACATGTAGGGATCATTTAAAAAAATATAATATACTCACATTCCCAGCCATATAAATTTTTAAAACCATTCTGTATGTTAAAAAAAATCATTCATCATTTTCTAAAAATCAAGATAATCATAATTACCCCACTCGAAACAATGAAGCAATTCGTATTCCAAAACATTCATCAGCTGTATTTGAACTCAGCCACACTACTCTGGACTTACTCGTTTTAATCATCTTCCATCTTCGATTAAAACAACCATCCCCTATAATATTTTTAAAACAAAATTAAAAAACTATTTAATAGATAATTATGTGTACAGTATAGATGAGTACCTACCTCAATAATGCTGTTGTTTATACCTGATTTATTTTAGTTAAAGTTATAGTTTTATTTATATACCTGACTTATCCTATATCATGTACTATGATCTAAAAGGACAAATAAAGATTTATTATTTTAATATTATAAAATGATAGATAAAGCCAGTTTAGAAAGTTTTATAAATAAACTGTGGAAATATCGAGAATCTCTATTTTGAATCGGAGGAAGAGTAGTCTATGCAATTTAGAATGAAAGCTGATCAAAATGAAACACATGAACGACACGCTAATGTTATTGACGACTTTCTTCAAACGTTTTCTAGTTTTCCGAAAACTAACTGGATAGTTCGAAAATCATTTCCGTCGTTAAAGCGCCTTTGTTCCGAAAAAGGTACACGCCTGTCAACATTCATCGTTCAATAAAAAAAGTGTTAGATACAAAACGCTTCGTATTGTAAGGCCAAAATATATTTAGAAATCAAAAGAGTTATATAAACAAAAAAATCATTATAGGTGAGATAACTACCAAATTAATGATTTACAAGTTTATTCTTATATTATCTATAAAGTAGGTTTGCAATGTGCTGATGTGGAATGTTATCTTGACTAAAAACTTTAAATCTTTGTATTAAATTGATGAAAACAATCGATAAATCGGTTTAGACTATATAGAATGTTTCTAGTAAGCAGCGACTAACTTTTATTATGGAACCGAAAGACCCTTTTAATTTTGAATCTTGAGAGATACAGACATCTTTGGATAATTTATATTGAAAATGGTAACATGAAATGTTTTCATAATATTCCTGGGCGAAACGCAACTGCCCCCTATTTTGCACTTCCCTGTTTAAATTTACTACTAAATCATACTAAATCAAATAAGATGTCAAGTCACAAGCAAAATCTCGTGACTATAGCACTAATGATTGCCGAAAATAAACTAATTCATATTTTATGCCATATCTTTCTTAATAAGAACTTTCGGAACCATATTTACCTTACTTGAATTTTTTTCAACGTTTTTTATCTAGAATCATCTCTAAAAATGTATGACTTTCAACCTGAAACATCATGTAAACTATTTGTTCGATCAGTAAAAAACTTGCACCGGTCCTGTCCGAGCCAGTACCGTTATGCGCATGAGCTCCGATACACTATTTTCTCCTTATGGTTTCATTTTTGATATATGGAATTGGCTTTCTATAATATTTCTATGTGTGGTACTCTCGTTCGGATTTGACACCATAGATTACAGTTTCTTTACAACAGATGGAAGCCATGGGCAAAATTTAAATATAACCTGAAGAGTGTGTTTTAATTAAAGGCAGTTTTTACTCATTGAATGAATTTCTAAATTATTTTTAAACTTTTAATATATATTTACGTACCTATATGAACATTGAATATTTTATTTATCTATATGTTTAATGTAATGCTTGCGTTGTATTCAACTCAAGGAATTTAAATTTAGTTATTTATTAATATAGATAACACCACTTTTGTAACCTGTCTCATATCATCCTAAAATGATCTAAGAGATTAATAAGAATATCTATCTATATATCTAAAAGTTGTAGAGTGAGGTTAGTTCTTAAACTTCAATATACCATTTAGAGGAGCTTTGGAGCAAAACCAAATAAATCCACTTTTTATGAAATTAGTGACTTTGTTAAATTTCATCTTTATAGACCGGCTAAATCTTTGTAAAATTTAGGGTTGAAATTAATTTTTTGAATAAATCCATTAGTATACTAGTGTAAATAACTTACTGACATTGGTTGCAGTTTAAAGGCAGTTTGTAAGAAATATTTATTTGTTTTGAGTTATTTTCCCTCTTATATTAGTGAGTTAGTTTTGATTTGAGCAAAAACAGATTAAAACCATTTTTGTTTGTAATATTTTTTACAAAAATAATTATTTAAAATTATAAATAGTATTTTCTTATAAAACAAACGAAAAAACAGTACTTTCTGTGCAATTGGAAAATCGTGTTTTCCCAAAAATTGTTAATGGTGGATTTATTCGGTTTTGTTTCAAAACTCCTTATTTGAACTTTATCCACATAAAAAGTACCTTCTTTAACTAGTTGATGAATTGTTTATATCACACCCTGAACTTATTTATTGGTAGTGATTTAAATATTTTTTAGATTGGAAGTCTGACTTCAATAAAACAAAGATCGCCTATTATTGCTGGCAATTTCGCTGTCTGGGGTGGTATGTTCTCAACAATAGACTGTGCTTTAATTCATATAAGAAAGAAGGAAGATCCCTGGAATTCTATTATTAGTGGAGCAGCAACAGGGGGTAAGTTAACAGTACATTTAATTAAACCAGACTTTAAATTTAAATATACTGTTCTTTCTTTTAGGTATTTTAGCAGCTAGGAATGGTCTCCCTGCGATGGCAGGCAGTGCTTTTATAGGAGGTGTTTTGTTAGCTTTAATAGAAGGAGTTGGTATTCTCTTTACCAGACTGTCAGCAGAACAGTTCCAGCCCCAATTACCCCCCATCGATGACCCTTCAGTGTTGAGTGAACAGCAATCGAGTAGTACAGGAAACTACTCTTTTCAATAGTTTATTTGCCAATTTGATGTATAGTAATAAATTAATGAAATCGTTAAATAAAACACCAAAGATTTGGTTTTCTTTATAATTATATGCGAATCGTTAGTTTTCTTTCTTTAGGTTAAAATTATATTTTAGTATACACCTCCACCACACTAAAGCAAGCCAATTTAAATGCATACATTTTTTTTAATAAATGTTAAATTGACAAGAAATTAAAAAGAATTTAAAAAACAGTCAATAAGTAGAACAATCGCTAGATTAATAATTATTAAAAATCACAATAGATATTGTTGATAATGGCAACAACCAGTCACAACCAGAAATCTGAAAGTGCTTATCCTGGAAACAGGCTTCTTTTTTAATTGTTTTAAGGTGAGAGTTTAATTGCATTTAATTTTAGTTACAAATGAATTGGAAAGCTATAAATATAAAGAGCTAAGATTTAGTAGACATTTTTGAAATAAATCAGCAGTTGCGTTGACGATAATATAAATAATTTAACTTTGAGAATAATAAAAATAAAAGATTAAACAATTATAAAAAATGGAATGTAGTTTTTTCAAGGAATCAAGTAAATACTTTATAATAACCACATACAATCACAATAAAACCAATTCTCAAATCGATGTAATAACGAAGAAAATGACTAAAATACAAGCGGAAATTTCAAATAATATGTGTGGCAAAACCTACTTTACCTACATTTTAGTTCAGTCAATCGTAGATAGGTTGAAGACCAAGCGATTCTGCCAGTTGGCAACAGTTACACATTATTTTCGGAATATAGTTTTTATCTTTTAAAGTCCAACCAGAATACGAATGAGTATGTATTTTAAGCATAAAATATGGCAAAATTTACTTTTCGTTTAGTGCTGCATTTGTAAACAAACCGTTTAAAATTTATTTTGTGGATGAACTAAAGAATTTGTCAGGACTCGGGAGTGTGAATTTGGCGCTTGGTATGTGCATCGTTTGGAAATAATTTTGTAGATATATGAAATAAATTAACGAATTTGTTGTGAATGTGTTGATTGCTTTTAGTTTGATTTTGTTGTAAATAAAAAGTATAAAAACACCTCAACCTTTAATAGAAAAGTTATAAAAGAATATTTTTGTTTTTGATTAAGTATTTAACTAATAGGCGTTTTTAGATCAGATAGGTATTAACGTTTTATATGAAATTGGACATACTGGGTGTCCCAAAGAAACTATATAATAAAACCTCTAAAATTAATTTTGGAGAAAATGCAAAACCAAGTAGTAGGTAATTTTGAATTTATTTCTTTGTAGATTTTGTTGTCATTTCACGGAGCTGCGACGTTATTTTGTTTAATTTTGTTAAAAACTGCCTCAACAAAAATTAGAATTATTATTAATTAGAGGTTTTGTATTTGAAGGGATTAACTTTTTTTACTATACGTAAAATATCGAGTTTTATTTAAAGTAGTAGTTTGTGAAATAAGAGTGTGACTCGGTCAATCCACTTACTAACCAACAAAAATGTTCCACAAATGATAAGTGGGTGGATACATAACATGCTCTCAAAGCGAGCAGTATACATAAGTGTAGAAGATGTGAATATAAGAGGCTTGGTTGCGAGGGGATGTCCACAGCGAAGGGTGCTATTATCTATACTGTGGAACATGGTCCTCGACACCCTCATCAGCCGCCTCAATAATTACAGTCACTACACAATGACCTGGTCATTCTGCAAACAGGGAATTTTGAGAACATACTCTGCGAAAGCATGCAAGTAGCTCTCAAAATTATAGAACACTGGTGTAAGGACCATTCATTGTCTATCAATCCTAAGAAGACTAAAATGGTCCTTTTCACAAGGAAAGGGATGAAAATAGAATTAAAACCTCCAAAACTCCTTAACACAAAACTAAACTTTGCAACAGAGGTGAAGTACTTAGGTCTCACCTTTAACAGCAAGTTAGCATGGAACTCGCATTTATAAAATAGAGTCAAAAGAGCATACATTGCTTATTAACAATGCCGCCGAACAGTGGGGCGCACCTGGGGTTTCTCCCCTAAAGTAGTCGCATGGACTTTCACGGCTATCATAAGACCTATGCTAACATACGATGTAGTTGTCTGGGTACCAAAAACCCAAAAATTAACAGCTATCCGTAAACTAGAACAAATTCACAGAACATCATGTGAGCAATAGTGCCAGTGTGGTTCAAACAGCTCACGGCGATTCTCATAGCAGCAAAAGAAATCACCAGAAACAATATCACTGGAAGGAACATGCTCATCTATACAGATAGCAGACAAGCACTACTCACTCTGAACAGACCACGAATTTATTCAGGGTTAGTACTAGAATGTCACGAAGTTTTGGCCGAAGTATCCATCAATAACGTGGTCACCTTAAAATGGATCAAAGGTCACGCCACATCGAAAGGTAACCGTCTTGCTGATTCACTGGCCAAGAAAGCAGCCAACCAAATACTCTCTGGACCTGTCCCGTCCATTGGCCTTACAAAATCAGTGTGACAGACCTAATTACAGAACATTCCCTTGTGAAATTCAAGAAAAGATGGGATGAAACAAGAAACTGCAGAGTTGCCAGGGAGCTTTTAAGTTATCCTGACAACACTGCAGTAAACTAGACAGAATTTGCGCCTAGTCACAGGCATTCTGACTGGTCATTGCCAAGTACGAAAGCATCTCCATATCATGGGGCTGTCAGAAACCGCACTCTTCAGAGGGTGCGAACAAGAAGATGAGACCATCGGGCATATCCTCTACGATTGCTTAACACTCTCATTTATTAGAAGATTTGTGTTCGACGAGCATCGGCTAACACCGGCTGATATAAGAGAAACACACCTCTTGGCGACGTTGTCAACTACATCAGATCTGTAGGCTGGCTCACGAGCTAGGAGGTGCCTATCATCTTAGGAGGGTGCACAATGGGCCTAGTGAGGCCTAAGTGCCGTGGGGGTAACCCATCCTCTACACGTTACAGATACGGTCAATACACTAGTTTTTTTCTAAGACCAACTAACGAAAATCTACTAAATTTTAAAAATAAATTAGATAAAAAATAATTTCATGATTTTACTAAATTATAAACCTGAAAAAATATATAATTAGTCCTCAATCCTGGATTTGAACCCCAAACCCTTCGCATGGTAAATCACTCGTTTTTAATTATATTCTCAAAAACTAAAAAAATATTCTGAGACAATTAGTTTGATAGAATTGCCTCGTATTTATAATTTTGAAAAATAATGGTGACCAAATATAAACTGATTGGTGGATTTCATACCGGTACAGTGTTTTTATTAGAATGGATATCAAATGTATCCTTTCAGTAGAACGAAATTGTCTACTTTTTTGTTCTCTATAGTCTGTGTAGAATAGGCGTGGGTGTAGAAAAAATATTAATGGCGTCACAGCTACGTGAAATAAATTAATACCAGGGTGTTTTATTTATTTTATAATTCCGTTTATGCCACGCACTGTATAAATGGCGGATTTACCTTGGCAATTGTCTGTAACTAATACGAAATACCTATAGCATACTTTGGTGGTACCACTTTCAGTGTTTATTTTTTTAGTGAAAGAAAAAATACATACATATGTTTAATCAAATGGTCCAATCAATTGTTTCTATAGAAAAAATCGTAAACTTTCGACTATTTTAATGACATTACCATTTTTCTTTTTTGAAAAACTAGATAAAATTTTGGAAAAGTGGTTAGAGCGAACACAGATTTAACCTTTACCTACACGTACATAGGTATTTTTTTATTATTAATAATTGACAAATGTGAATATAAAACAAAAAATGGGAATACAAGACAAATGTGAATACGAGTATTATTATAATAAAATTAAACATAAGTATGTATACTAAGAAAAATATATAAATAAGAAAGAAACGGATAGCGATTATACCGAAACTTGAATCCAAGACTCCTTGCTTCAGAAAACAACGCCCTTATCCACAAACCACACTGGCTAGATGCTTTTGTTTGCGAGACGATGTAATTATGCGAAAGCCAGTTTTATTTCATTTTATTCACACATATTTTCTGCAGCAACTACAGAATCAATATGTAGTCATATATCAA
This sequence comes from Psylliodes chrysocephalus, assembly GCA_927349885.1. Lineage (NCBI taxonomy): Eukaryota > Metazoa > Arthropoda > Insecta > Coleoptera > Chrysomelidae > Psylliodes > Psylliodes chrysocephalus. The sequence continues at coordinate 45,341,515 of OV651822.1, read as the reverse complement.
TTTACTGAACGGATATAATTTTATATCCATTCTAAAATGTATTTAAGAATTTCAAATTCTGAGTAAGAAAAGTTGACAATAAGCGGCAATCGCCGGTTGTATTCTGACAATAAAATGAGTTTAATGGAATTATCGTGTTTAAATATAATTAAAAATAAGTCTGAGTGATAAATAAACTTAACATTCCTACGGCAAGCGCGTAGCTAGGTTGTTTTCTTGGTGAGTGCGCAGCGTCTTATCTTATAGAATATGGTACCAATGCAACATCTAGAGTTCATATGTGTATATCCACAAAAAAGATTGAGTTTTATAATGAAGTTTTTAATTTTTTATTAGCTAAGGGGTAATAGAAATTCACTTTACAAAAATAAAGTTTATTAATCAATAATGGTTGAACAGCTAATCATGAATGTCCCAATGCTGGTCTATATTTCCCTTTCTTCATTGTTAAAACTGCGTCTGTCCACTCATCGAAATATTAGCAGAATATATCTTGTGTCAGCGAAAGACGCACCGCATCCAAAAATACTACAGGGAGTGTCTAGCAAATATTTATGTTATAAATACTGGAAGCTAACATTTTTATACATTTATACAGGGTGTTTTAGAATAATGTACCGTAATTTTGTGGATTTGTAGATCTTAATCAATTATAAAGAAGTATTAGCAGAATATCTTGTGCCAGCGAAAGACGCACCGCATCCAAAAATACTACAGGGAGTGTCTAGCAAATATGTAATACTGGAAGCTAACTTTTTTATATATTTATACAGGGTGTTTTAGAATAAAGTACCGTAATTTTGGGGATTTGTAGATCTTAATCAATTATAAAGAAAAGCTAAATATAATTTTCTTACAAACGTTCCAGTTTTCATTCTACAGAGTGATAAAGTCAATTTCATAAATACATTTTCTAAATATCTTTAACTTAAAAATATGATAGGTAATCGTTATTATTAGTTAACTCACTATTTCGATAAATTACCATGACCCATTGACGTAGAATTAAGTGCTAAAGAAACAATTTTATTCAAAACTTTTTGAACACCCTTCATAAAACTTAAGATTAATAAATATTTCTCACGCCATTTGTCACAAAAAAAGGAACTTCTGGTTGATTTTTGTAGACTATTCCATTTCCGAGGAGAAAGAACTGATTTATTTTATACAGAGTGTTTTGTCTTAAATATGGCTAATTTTAAGTTCAATTTACTCAATTTTGTCAAATTCAACACACTGTATATTATTTTCGCATAAAATTCCTTATAAATTTACCTATCCAACGATACCAGCATGTCCCAATAGTGCGTAATTGATCAATAGCTGTTTCATTATTGGAAATAGGAAAAACAAATTGTATGAACATGTTTAATAAATATTCTTAAATATACAGGGTGGTCCATAAACGAGGGGCTGACCAAACTTATACATTTTTATATTTTTTTTCACATCGTCAAACAACTTTAATAGACTTCATTTATTTGCTATGTTGTATATAGGGTATTTCAAAATGAGGGGTAACAATTTTCTCATTTTTTAAATGCAATACCATATGTCATACCACCAATTAATTAATTAATACATTAATTCCATTTAAAAAAATTGAGAAAATCGTAATCTCACGTTTTGACACACCCTATATTCAACATAGCAAATGAATGAGGTCAATTAAAATTGTTTGACGATGTAAAAACAATCAAATATGTATTACTACCTGCACGGTGTTTCGCTTTAAAAAAGTATAGATTTGGTCAGCACCTCGTTTATGGACCACCTTGTATATTTAATAATATTTGTTAAATATGGTCATACAACTATTAATATTAAACATTTCTTCGTATTTCTGAAAATAAAACAACAATCGATCAATTATGCATTGATAGGACACCTTGTATATGTGTTATTGACTAACACATTGGTATTGTTACATGGGCAAAATTATAGGGAATTTTATGCCAAGATAATATACAGTGTTGCGTTTGAAAAAATTGAGTAAATTATATTTTTGACATGTTTCAAAACACTATGTATAGAATAAACCAGTTGTATCAAGTCTATTCGTTAGCTTAGTATTAAACATATTAAACAATTTTAAAATTAATGTACCTAACCTACCTAAATTATGATGATTTAATTTGGGGTCTGCATCATTCTCTAATTTAAAAAAATAAATTGTTTGGTAACACTGTAATATTTTTTAAAAACATTCTAGGGTTAAATACAGTATTCCCAAGCAATTCTAAAAATAAAATTTTTCAAATCCATATAACTTTTATTAAAACTTGTTTGCTTATCAATAACACATATTGAAATATTGAACAATAACCAGGGGGGGGATATCGCGCATAGTGTCATGGCGGCGCTGACGTCATGCGTAGAGTTAGGAGAGTTGGCACCAAGTAAATATCATATGACAGACGCACGTTACAGTGATTTGTAAGTTATTAATAGTGATTTATAACATTTTAAGCGAATATCTGTATTATATTGTAAACAGTGTTCTCTGTGAGTGGTATTAGTGATATAAACATTAAAAAATGAGGTACGCAATTTACGGATGTAACAGTAACAAAGCAAAGGGGTTAAAAAAGACGTTGTTTTTCACATTCCTCGACAGTAAGAGGTTAGTCAGAAATGGCCAAAGGGCGGCTCTAGTTGTAGGTCCCAGGCAGCCTTGTCTCTTTCTTAATTAACATTTTTACATTCCATGAGGCTTTTATTAAAAAAATATACTAAAAAGGAAAATGCTACCCACTCCTCCTCAAAAATTTGACGAAGACACCCTTGCAGTGGCCTGTGGCCGTGCAGATAAATTTAAAACAGAAAATTGTCGTATGCTCCAAGCACTTTTAACCTTTTAAATATAAGATGTACCTCAAAGCAAACCTTTACGTTAGTTCATTCGCAACTCAGGACTTCTGAACTGGGGACTCTACCCTTGTGAAAGTGGAAAATTTTGGCATGTTGTACTTGATGAAAGAATTAAAAAACTGTCAGTGACTAGGTCCAGGAAAAATGCAGTGACATTTTATTTTAATTTTGTATGTACACCCACCATGCAGCAGTTATTTGTATTTGGTACATTTATTTTTATGCTTTGCATTATATTATATGCATGAAAAATATTTTTTAAAAACCTGTTTTTGTTACCGTACTTATACATAAATCCCATCTTGTTCATAAAATAAGTTGTTAAGTATATTTAATTGCAGATAAATGAGTCATCAGTTGCGAATCGTATAATCATGTAAATAGTCCCAAGATGCGAAATTTTAACCCAGGGTCCCCAGTTGAGAAATTCCGAGTTGCGAAGAGACTCTTCTCATTATCCTGGTTATAGAAACTATTCTTTAGACATAGAATGTTCTTCTAAATTAAAACCTGCATATAATTTATATAACAAAAATAAATCACTAAAAAGAAAAAAGTGATACTTCAAATAAATATTTCTTTCATGTATATATTTGCGTTTATTTTCTTTTATAGTTTTTTCCTTAACTATCCCACAATAATATCCTTAGCTATTTGATGTCATTTTTAAAATATCCTTTAATATTTATGAAATTTCTATAAATATCATTTAGTTTCCTCATACTTCGACAGTATTTTTAAATTCCCGCCTATATAAACTCTACGCATGACGTCATGCGCGTGGTCGTCCTATTTTTGACACAGTTGATATCCTACCTTCTATTTTTTATACCATGAACAATAACGAACTAATGGGACCCTGTATATAAATTTTTATTTTTAATTTGCAGGAATATTACTATTTTAGATGAAAATGTTTGAGAAACTTTGTTTTATTGTATTTATTTTATCTATTTTTGTTTAATATAACGTTTAAAAAAATATTGATGTTGACTATGGCTTTGGGGGCGTAATTACCCCCATTACCCCCCTTATCTACGCCCTTGACCTCCGGTGTGTTTAAATAATTAACTGAATGAAAATAACTCTTAAAATAAAAACTTCGATAGTTGCAGAACTTTTGGCAAATATTTTTTTTATTACTGTGTGCTGTGTGAAATCCAAGAAACAAGATGTCCGAAAAAAATGGTTCAGGCAAAGTATATGGCTAAAGAGAAGTAACTTCACTCGGAGCTATTATCGCGTTCATGTCCCCACTCCAAAACCAGTGATTGAGACGCGTGCAAAAACCGATATTTCTATAACACGGGAGCCAAACAATTCATTTCGTGGTAGATGGTTGCCTTGTACGCAGTGGTCTAGTTAAAACGAGAGTTAAAAGTTGTGAGATTCAAATTTTTTTGTTTTTGATTTTATATATTGTGCATAGTTGGATATTTTTCAGTCTATATAGTTAGAACTGTTATTTAAGATGCCTAATCGAAAGTGTAGTGCAATAGGTTGCAAAAATAATAATGAGGATGCTGCAACCCATTCAAATCATCTTTATCGCTTCCCTAAGGATGAGAACAGGTATGTATTTGTTTATTTGATTCGTCAAAATTATAATTTATTTGTTCCTAATATTATTCTTTAAATTATTTTGCATTCTCGAATCAAAAGTGGCATTTCGTAATTTATAACAACTATTATAGTATTATTTTTTATTATTATTATTATATTATTATATATCGTGTGTCACATTTAGTATTACGTATAGGAATAAACTGCTGTTTCTGTCTTTATCAAACTTAATAAAATTTATATATCTCTACCTCACTCTTTAAATTAAGTTTTGATTTTCAAGTTGCATCTGAAAGATATTCCTATTCTTTATAATGCAAAAATGTCAAAATATTTTATTTCGTATACGTAATAGTAAATGTGACAAACAGTATATTATTTTTTTATTACCGGTATCTTAGATTTTTTGATCTACAGGGTGTGCAAATTAAGAAAAATACTTCAAGAGAGAAATACCATTATTTTTTATTTTACACAAAATTTTATAAGAGAAAATTGTTTATAATTTAAAATAAAGCTCGAATACAAATTTTCAAATTTAAATTCCAATTTTGTGTGACGATGACGTTGACTGTAAATAGTGTAAAATAATAATTGGTAATTCTTTCTTGAAACTTTTACAGATTTTCTTAATTTATTAACACCCTGTACATCTTATCTAATGTTTTGATATGGTACTCTCATTTTCTCGACAAGCAAATTTTTTTTGCGACGTAAAATTAATAATAACTATTTTTCTCTTCTGGTCAACTCCATCCGTGGACACACAAAATTGGAATTTTAATTTGAAAATTTGTATTCAGGCTATATTTTAGATTATAATCAACTTTCTCTTATAAAATTTTTTTGTAAAATAAAAATAATGTTACTTTTCTCTTGAAGTATTTTCAAGTTTTCTTAATTTGCCAACACACTGTAGATCCAATCTAAGATTTTTCAATGTTATTTTCATTTTCAAAAGAAGCAAATTTTTTTATAAAGAATGACCTATTGTCGTAAAGTGAACAATAAATGTTTCTCCTATTGGCAACCCCATCCGTAGACACACTGTATATTTTTGATTTTCAAAATCTCTTTAAATTAATGGTAGTGATGACTCATGGAAGTCGTTAAACTACAATTAACAACTTTCAAATACATAGAAACCATGTTTTAATTCTCTCAGGGAAGAATGACGGTTCCATTAAAAAGATAATCCTATTTTTAATCTATATTAGAAAGGGTCTTTAAAGTAGATTAAATGCATAAAATCTAAATGTCACCTCCTGTGTCTTTGTCCTCTAAGTTGGATACTTTCTATTTTTAATGACTTGTACAATAAATATATCTAAAATATATATTTTTAACTATAGTATACTTTGGTATATGATTTTCTAACAGGAACTTAAGCAAAAATCCCTCCATAAAACGTTTTTTAAATTAGTAAAGATAGAAAGCTCATTTTCACCCTAGCCTGGTGGAGAAATCAAGGATTTAATGTAATTTAATTTTTACACAAGATTTGTTCTACGATTACATCCATTTAATTAATTAATAAAAATTATTAAAAATTAATAAACATTATTAAAAATAAATAAAAATAAAGTAACGAAAACTGTTATTTACTTTTAATAGGTTTGAAAAATTCCAGCGAAGCGGGATCGGGTCAGCTAGTACTATTATATATACCTACTGTTTTTAAGTAATTAAATGTCGAATATATAAATTAAGCTGGTTACTGTAAATTGGAAAAGTTAACATTGAAATAAAAGCCATGAAAATCACAACTATTGCGTGTTGGATAAGTTTCATTATTTTAATAAAATATTTAAATAATAGTATACAGTGAGTAAGAAAAAGTGTAAATATTTACCTATAAACTAAGGTATTCGACGTTCCATTAATCGGAAAGAAAAGATCATTCTTAAAATTTAATAAAATATATTATATAGGTTATCGCCAATTTAAAAAATATTATTTATGTTGCATCCGTGAAAAATGCCCGCCATTAATGTGGCCTATATTTTTGATGACATTTTATTAACAAAATTCAGTCGATATAAATATACAATAATAACTATATACATAGTGTCAGTGTGTGGAAATCAAATATCTCGGTTGTTTTTAAATGTAGTCACAAAACACTGATTACAACTTTGACATGCTTACAGGATGCTGAAATCATAATTTTGAATACATTGCCTATTAATTACCATTTATCAAATAGAATACCTATTTTTTTAAACATCTATTATTGCAAGGTTTAGCGGTTTCTAAGAAAGCTATAATATTAAAAGCAAATGTCCACTCGGGAGGAAAAATGGTATCTATGTCAACATACTAATTTATTTTTTATAATTTTACAATAAATAAGAACTTGTTTTAACATAACTTATAAGAAACTTATTTTAATGAATTTACAAGAAGACTGTATATATTTGTTAGTTATTTTTGTTTCAAATGTTGTAGGTGTGAACAGTGGAAACAGTTTTGTGGAATGATTGGTGACCACGACTACGCTACTTTGACCCCTGAGATTTGTTATAACAGATTACGTTTATGTGATGTTCATTTTGAAGATAAATATTTTGCGTCATGCAAAAAACTTCGCTTAACTAACGATGCGATTCCAAATCTTATCGTTAATGAAACACCAGAAGAAACATTTCAACGACAGAACCCAGTAGGCAGCACAGTCGTCGAAGATTTATCTCAACAGTCTCCTCCTCACAATCAATCACAAGCTACGTGCTCAACATTATTCGAAGGTACCTATTTGTAGTTTTTGATATCTTTACTTTTTGATATTTTGGTTATTGCCTTTAAATAAACAAACATAAGAACAATTTATTTCTCTTTTCAGAGTCATCGCATTCAATTCAAACCCAGACCTCAAGCCATTTGAGTCACAGATCTCCAAGGAAAATAAAACTCCGAAATAAAATTAGGGTGTTAACAAAACGGTTAAATACTGCACGAAGAGAACGAGATGTTGATTTAAGAAAACAACGTGAAGTAAATTTAACTGACGTTCTAAAATACCTTGAGGAAAAGTGTTCTGAATTTTTAGCAAATTTTGTCAAATTTCAGTTGTCTGTTGTTAACAAAAAGTGTAGAGGTGTAAGATATGCAAATGACATGAAACAGTTTGCATTAGCAGCCTATTTGCTTGGTCCTAAATGTTACAGTTACTTATCTCAACATTTTAAACTGCCTTCAAAATCGACATTACAAAGAATTACAAAACAGTGGCCCATAGAGGCAGGATTTAATCCATTTGTGTTTGAGATAATTAAACTTAAAACAAGTAAATTTGATAACAAAAATAAAGAGTGCAATATATGTATAGATGAAATGAGCATAAAAAGTTTTTTGTTTTATAATATTAACAAAGATGAGATTATTGGATTTGAGGAATTAGATAAAAAGAAAACATGTTCACTTGCTTCACACGCATTGGTAGTCATGGCAAAAGGTATTCATTCCAAGTGGAAACAGCCAATTGCCTATTTTTTTACAAATGCTTCTACTGCAATAAAAGATGTAAAAAATATAATATTTGAAGCTATAAATAATTTAACTAATATTGGGCTGAGTGTTCGCGGTGTTATTTCTGATTTAGGGTCAAATTTTTTTTCATTATTTAGGAAAGAACTAAAAGTAACTGCTGAAAAGCCATATTTTTTGGTTAATAATAAGAAAATCTATTATTTATCGGATGTTTGTCATTTAATTAAAAATACTAGAAATCATTTCTTTGATGATGATTTAATTATTAACGGCCATATTGTAAAGAAACTTTATTTTGAGCAAATGTACGAACTCGATAAAGTTAAAAATTTTAGACTTGCTCCAAAAATTACCGACCATCATATGGAGCCAACGAAGTTTGAACGAATGAGAGTAAAACTGGCAAGTCAGATATTTAGTCATTCTGTTGCTGCAGCCTTAGATACTTATATGTCGTTCGGGCAGTTACCACAGGAAGCAGCAGAAACCATAAAATTTATTGAAAATATGGATAAACTGTTTGATATTTTTAATTCCAGTAAGTTTCGTAATTGTAAGGAATTTAATAAACCATTCATGGGAACCTCAAAACAAATTGATTTTTTAAAAGAAATGAATATACTATTTAGAGACTTAAGAGTTGTGTCCAAAACTGGCAAAGATACCACTTCTCGAATGCGGTTTACTATAGGTTGGCAAATTAGTATTAACGCGTTTCTGCAATTATGGGATGATTTGAAGGAGCAACAACACACTTATATTTTAACTAGAAATATAAACCAAGACTGTTTGGAAAATTTCTTCGGGAAAATCAGAAATTGTTGTGGTAACGCCAGAAATCCAACCCCCATACAATTTTCTAGAGCATTCAAAAATTCCTTTGCTTTGCAATATTTTACTCAATTTGAGGGGACAAACTGCCTAGAAGATTCTAATGAGATCTTATCCAACATAACAGATAACGATTTACAAAATGCAAAAATATTACTGTATACGCCGCCTAAACAGTCGTTTGTTCCTTTAAAACTCAATAGTATGGATTATACCGATTTGACAAGTCCCGAGGGAAACAGTCTTGGTTATGTTTGTGGATATTTGCTTAGCAAATGTTTACAAAAACATTCATGCTCTATTTGCCTTAATTTTGTAAATATTAATTATGAGAAAGGAAAGGAAAATATGCCCGAAAATGTTTATAATCATAATAAAGCCTTTTCGAGCACTAGAGGTAGAACTTTTGGTAGTTTATGTATAGCTCCTGATACATTTAGAAAAACTATAATTTCTTTTGAAAATATATTTGTGAATGTTTTTAATGATATTTGCCTTAAAAGATCAGTAGGAAAAGAACTACAACACCTTTTTAGCGAAATCACGATACCCCATCCTTGTTCTGATTTTCCTACTGATTATTTGATTTCATTATATTCAAGGGTAAGAATATATTACACATTAAAATATGCAAATAGAAATTTAAAAACATTTTCAAATAAAAAAAACCAAAAACTTGTGATTTTACAAAATTTGTAATTTTGTTTTTTAATAAAAATGTTAATACTTTTTAAGCGGTTTTTATTAAATCTAAAACAGATTTGATCTACCCTTACTTTACCTATCTCATAGCTTTAAGTTCTGAAAAAAATTATGGAGTTCTATTTTTTAATTCTATGAAAATTCCCTTAATACCTGAGCTTACTAGTTACTTTCACATTTTATAAGAAAAACAAGAATACCAATGGGATGTATATTATTTTCAAGATAAATTTAACTTTACTATATTGAAAATTTAACTAACAATTTATATCGTACATTTTCCATTAATACGTTTGTTAGAAAAATCCGGAAAATTTTATTGAATATTTTCAAAATCATTGGCTTCGTTCTGTATAAAATTTTCTAAAATGTTTTTGCTAATATTGTGTAAAAAAAGATACCATAATAAAATTATTTTATAATCAATTTTGAAATTCAGTACACGCGCATTTTGTAAATTAATTTTCTTACAACCTCTGTAAGATACTACTATAGCTAACTGGAGTCAGAGCCGCCCGGCCGCCCTCGTATACTGCTTACTTTGTCCCGTATCAGTGATTTATTGCGGCCCAGCCTCAACGAAAAAAACCAAACGAAATCGTGCTATATGAAAGGGACCGACGCTGAGTGAACCTACTTCTCTTTAGCCATATACTTTGGTTCAGGTGATAACAGCCTTGAGGGTAACGATTGTTCTAGTGTTTGCTCAGGAAATACACAAGGCAATAACAATGGTTTTTATTTAACTCCCATGAAACCTAACAGGCTCTTAAATGATCATTTTCATCGCTACTATCACTAATCCGTTTTTAAGTTTATCCGAAAAAGTACAAGAATTGAATACGTAGGGAAGAGGTTGGTAACGTAGAGGCTGACAAGAGAGTGGTTGTTTGCCTAATTTTTGGTGATTCACTCTTTAAAGTTGTGATCTATAAAGTGTAATAATAGCACTACATGTGTAATACCTATTTGGACGAGTATACGAAATATAATTACCCTATTGCACTGTCTTATGAAGTATTTAAAGAAATTATTTAATGAAATCAGTATCTGCAATTTCATTACCTTTCACTCCAGGGTGACTTTTCTTCTTGCTTATCTCGGTCAAGTTTTCTAAGCTTTTCTAAGCACTCCCCGCCCAGAAAAAAATACGTTTTTGAGACTTATTCGTCCCAAATGTATAACCATTCTAATTTGGTATATAAAAATTAATAAAACTACTAATATTAAAAATATAACTTATTTATTAAAACATATTGCTATAGAATATACATAATTCAATAAACAATTGAAATAAATCAACATAATCGGTATGCTTTTAATTTTATTCCTTTTAGGAAAATTAGAAAGTTTTTGCAGTTTTATTACTGTTTACTGACTTATTGTTTATAATGGTAGAAATGTTTAAACGATATAAATTATAGACATGTAAATAAGAAATCAAACCATACTGCTTATAGAAGAATATTTATTTGTACTGTTATATCAGAAAAATTTAAATTTCAGTAACAAAAACTGCAAAAAATAATATGAAAAACTTATAGTTTTACTTGCAATCAGAGCAATCGCAGCATTATACAAAAATAACATTTTGAAATTTTAAAATTGTACCCATTGTTTTTTTTTTAATTTCGGAACAAGTAGTTCTAGCTTGGCACTCATCGTTTATTTTTTAACTATTATTATTTGGTAATCGGAACCAACAGAAAGGTATTTTAGTTAGATAAGAAACAAATTTACTAAATTAACCATTTTCACTGTTAGTGGAGCAAAATTCAGACTGAAAGTTGCTTATTTCTAGAAATTTTGTAATGCGTTGTTTTTTTTTACAATAAAAAGGGAAATCTTTTTTAACTCGCTACTTTGCATGTATTGTGAATGTATGTGGCTCTCGTCCATACAGGAAAAGAAACAATACGGGATTAATGTTGCAGGGGTCGATAAGACATTCTTTCATCTGTACATGTGAACGCCATTTACTACTCACTCCAACACAACCAAGACTTTAGATTTGATCTTGTCAACACTCTATATACTAACCACTTTTCATTTTTTTATTAAGAGATTGAAAACTTTAAAAATAGTTTCTTATCCAATAAAATTCCATTCTCGATATATTGCAAATATTCTAAAAACATGTGCATGTAAAATTTTAACAAACTGCTTTTTCAATTTTTTTTTTTTTTTGAAGCGGAGAAACCTTCGAACTTTTCTACGATTTGATTAACAAATTTGTTGTACTTAACCATTTTTCTCAAATATATCACAAAGTTTTAAATACAAATCGATAACTATAGTACTAATGAGTTTTTGAACATTTTCTATGAAAATTTATTACTATAGATTTTTCGAAATCGGAAAAAATCTGTACAAAATAAGATTAAAACCTTTTAAATTTTTTTAAGCATATTAATATTTTAAAAAACTTAAGCATTACTGATATTTTGAACAATTTTTAATGAATGAAAAAAAGTGTTTTGCTTGTAAATACAGAAATTTTTCTAAACGAACAATAGAAAAAATCGTTCAAAATATCTGTGACATTGTTTTGTACTGTAGTGTCGAACTTAAAATTATATTTAGGACAAAATAAATTTAACGCCTATCCCATGTAACAGTGAAATTCCAACGAGTTATATAAACTACTTGCCCATTCTAAATATTTAGTTAAAAAGTAAACAACATATATCCTTTTCTAAAGCGGGTTTTAGATGAACATTTGTGTGCAATAGGTGAAAGAGCAACATGATAAACGCAAAGCATTTATTGACCTTAATAAAGTATACAAAATTGAATCTTTGACCATAAATAAATCACTCAGTCAAACTTTAAAAATAGCTGACAGATTTGCGGGAAGGTTGTTTTTTCCCATGGCCAATTTTATGTAAACCTCGTCCCCTTTAAGGAATTCCCTGATTCAGCAATGAAATTGAGAATTATATTTTCGAAAGTGTATTCTACTTTGTTTAAAACTGTATATTCAATAAAATTTGAAGAATCGGAAAAGAAAGATGGAACATATTTATATGGATATCAAAATAGATGAGTTTGACCTAAAAAACTTAAAAAAATACACTTGGGACGAATATGAGCAAAACTAAAGACCTAGAATTGATAATAAGAAAGATTCAGTCAGTATAAATGTTAAGGCATCATTTCGCTGGGAGACTGTAGGGTGGTCCACTTTCCTTGACCGTAAGAATGGCCAAAGACCACCCTTGTAAGCGTGACGTAATAGTGACCATAAGAAATAAGGGAGTCAATCGTTTTCTTTCTAAAAATAATAATCAAAAATACAGACAATAATACCGATATGCCCGTTGCATCAATAGGATCACATTATACCACTTTTACAAATGTTAATAATGTTATGGAATAAAAAACAGTTAATTCAGTCTAAAATTTATATAGAGAATATCATTGCTGAACATAGAACGTTTTAATTATATATCAAAAAACAATATCAAACAACGAACATCGAACAATAAATATATACAGTTATGGCCATTCTTTAATCTTTACAACTACCTGGATGATAAATGTTATTCGTGTTTAGTGAAGATCGTGGTTGATGTAAACAAGTTGAAGTGGATGCGTTAGGTACATTATGGAAAAGTATATGAGCCACATCTCTGTAAAAGAAGTTTATTGGCAGAAGACAGAACATCAAAAAGAGATATTGCAAACAGAACACAGCTAAAAAGGAGAGCGGTTGGTGTCCTAAACATTATAATATGGTCCCAAAATTGGCACTGTTTATTTTTTAAACCACCCCATTCATCTAAAACCCGTTGGTTATTATGTACATCAACTCTTACCTACATATTTCATTTACCTAATTTACCAAATATACTTTTTCATCTCTCTTTTAGAACAATTTTGTTTATAGAACGAAAAAATTGTGCAACGAAACAAAGAAGTGAACGAAAAATATCTAATGGCAGTGTAGGTTTTGCTGGTCTCGACAATGACGTAGATATGTCTGGCTAAATGTCAAACAAGTACCTCCATTTTGTTGCCTTTCCTTAAAACTCTTATCTGGCCCGGTTGGACTTCGGGTAGGCCGCATTTGAACGTGAAGGTGACCGTTTGCGAACCGAAATTGGCCTCGAATCTGAAAACATATAAACATTTTAAAGAATTGACAACATTTATTAGACAAATCGTTGGTAAACAAGAATACTGACAACTCAAAAAAATATATTTTCAAGGGCATTCACTTGAAAGTTTCATGTTTCCTGTCATGATCTTGTATTTTAAAAATGTTAAATCTTTTTTGGGAAAAAACAGTGTTCACTTTGTATTCAAATACTACCAAGTTTGGTTTGACAAAATTAAGAAAAATCCAAAATTATTTTATTTTTACCCCTCTTTTGAATCATGTCGATCTTCCATATTTTGCGTCATATTGATAATGACCTTTTCAACAATAATGTCCTAATTTTGGTTTGTATCACTGTGGAAAATAATGTTCTTAATTTATTTTTAATAAAACTGGCATATTTTGATTTATGACGAGTTTCTTTTATTGACTATCGGAGCACAACTAGATTTGTGTCATTCTCCATCATCATAAACTCGCGAATTTGTAGTACGGAAAGAACAACGCAAACCAATCTCCAGCAGTCATTTGTGGAAGTGGCAATACGTTGTTTTTCTGCATAAAAATATGCTGATTTTGCTAATCGCTCCGTGCGCGACAGCAGCGCTAATTCGATTTGGTACTAATGGACTATTTCTGCGTATACTAACAAATACAATTTTTAATAGAAATCGTAATTAAAAAGTATATATGTTAGTTTTAATAAAAGTATATGGATTTGTAAAACAAGTAAAACATTAATTTATTATTATTATTATTATTATTATTATTATATATTTTTATCATTTAAATTAAAGAAAATTATGTATAATCAATAAAAATGAATAATAAAATATAGAGAGGCAACAGTATTTACTGAAAAATGTATGAGAAGTTGCCTAATTCTAATAAGTTGTCATTGAATAATTAGCATATTCTGTCAAAATAAAAAAAATACCATTTAATAATAGCGTGAAGTTAAAATGTATAAAAAAAGGATAGTTGTTTATGTTTTCATTTTTGTTCGATAGAAAACATAGAATGAATGATTAAAACTGGTTTCTCATCAGTAAGTCACAAAATTGCAGTCCAGCCATATATAATGATCAAAGGCAGAAATCTTGAAATCTAGTCCTTGCTGAATGAACATTTAAGAATAAAGGGATATTAAAGAACATCGTAAAATGATAATTTATTGTTTATTTAAAACCTTTCAAGTGTCTGATGTCTACTATTTCCAGCATTACTGTTATTATTACAAAAATAAAGGTAATTTTTCTTCTTATTGTACACCTATCCATTTATTTCTTTGATTTAATTTACACTTTGCTACTGTTTTTTTTTTGCTAGTATTTGTACAATTTTCAACACAGCAACTCCAGTTGCTTATTGTATTGTTTTTACCTACTTTTTTGAAAAAAAGTCAAAAGTATACGTGTATTTGATAAGCCAAAATTACAAAATATCGCCCTAAAATGCACGAATTATCCGCAGCTAGCGCTAGTATCGCTTTTGCTTCCCTTTCCATGACTTCGCACGGAGCGAATATATTTTCAAAAAGCTCGAAAATAGAAATATGTGAGTTGTGCTATTGTGCACAAAAGATATATGAAAATTTAACGGATGTTAAAAATATTGATTTCACCCTGTATCAATGATGAATCATATGCGCTAGTTCAGTGTGATGTCATTTTGGTTCCACTGACATTTAATTCTAACCAAACTTTTAACAAAAACATCAATAAATTTGACATATACGTTTTTACTGTTTTTAGTTTATTTCTAAATATTGTTTACAGATCATAAAAAATAGTTTGTATGTAATTGGTAACTAAACGATTATATATTTGACGCATGTTATCTACTTACTTTAGGAATATTAGGCATTCCAAACAAATGAATTACCAGTGGGCAGGTTTGGTATATCTAAGGGTGGCGACATATGGTATCTACTTTACGTAAAATCATGAATAATGGATTAGATTTAAATATTTTATGTCAAACACAATAAAAATAATATTTAAAAAACCCACCTATACATTTCTTAATAAATTGGCAGACTTGGCGAGTACTACTTCGAATAAAAATAGCGTCCAAGTTGCAAGACTATGTCGCTACCCCCTTAAATATACAAGAATTTCCCACTGGCACCTATTGTTTGACAGGTCGTTGGAATGCCTAATATTTATAAAAGTGAAAAAACGATATAATTTAGGTAAAAAAAACGAACAAAACGCACTCAAAAAATCTACTATCACTTAATTGTCAGTGGAACCATAATTACATCATCACTGAACTAGCGCATTAATATTTAAAGGAGTTGATTAAGGATGAATATTTTTCTTATTTTCATACAAAATCATGGGATATTGAAACACGCTGGTTTAAAAACGTATAACAAATTTTATTCACTGTAAATTGGACCATGAAACTTTGAACATTGATTATTCTTGTAACATAGTATTTGAAATGTAAAACTTTAATTTTCTATTTAATTCTATAAGATTTGTTTTAATACATAACACTTAAGATGAACAGTGTGGTATTTAGCCCCAAAACCTGACCAAAAACTGTTTTTGTTTTTAATCGTGTTGTTATTTTTTTTTTAGTTAAATAGTGACCTAGAATTTTCGATGAAAAGTTTTTTTATTATATTAACAAATCCCTCTGGATTAAGAATTATGACTCGAAATGAGTTGTATACCATCATGCAACGCTCTGATGAGTCAATATTTTATAGAAAGCTTCAATTCATGGAACAAGAACTGTTAAAAGTATATTCTGAAGATGATACAAGGTTAGCTGATATAAAGCAAAAGTTTTCTATAATCAAACACCAGTTCAACAAAATGGTTAGCTGCTCGTAAAATGAAAGCAAGATTCGAAGAAAATAATGCTGAATGGCTAAACAGAACTATATCCCTACCTAGTGCAGGTACGTAAAAAACAATAATAGATGATAGCAAACTCTTTACCAATATTAATAATCATATGTTGTGCGTTTCTGCATAGGGTAAAGACTTTTTTTACAATTTTTGAGAAATATGTCTTATTGTTACAGGAGTCAGACCCGGTCGTTCTATTTTAGAGTCAAGTGAGAGAAGTAAGAGAAGAAAAACCGAATACCATCGATTAAAAAACGTGGAAAAATTTACTTATTTTACACAAATAAAATTGCGGGAATCAGGCAATGTCCATGCTTCAAAAATCTTGAAAGATCTTACGACAAGTCCCCAAAGAGCAAAAAATACGCAACATCCATAAGAAAAGTATAAACAAGGGTAACTTAGCCATTTATCACCTTTGCGCACTGTCCACGTTCACAGAAGCGGGACTCATTAAAGCCCAATATGAGAGAATACAGGAAACAAACAAAAGATTTTTTCCGTGCTACTCTGTTCTCCAAAAAGCAAAAAACGAATGCTATCAGGAAATTCACCTTGTAACAGAGACATGTGCTGAAGTAAGGGTGTAAAAGTTGGTGTATCACACGGGTACATGACAGATTTTACATCTTGGAGAACTTACAGTTCATCAAATTTCTAGAGGCTTTCGACGGCTAGACAGAGAAAGCACTACTGACAGGCATCCCGACGGATTTACGCAATGAAAGTACACTCTGCGCATCAAGTATTTCACTATTTCATTCAGACGTAAATGTCAGATGTAAATTTCGCTAAAACATTTCTTTTATTTTCGTTTGTGTTTTTTGCTCATTACAGTTTAATAGAACCTAAGTATGGAGTTTAATAGCAAATTAAGAGGCCGCGTGATTAACAGTCAATCTCGCGAAATAATAGCCAATGTTATAGAGTTTATGAGAAGAGAAGGAAACTTTAATTCACCTTCAATACCATTTAAAAATGTAAATGATCGTGTTGCTGCAGCCACAGGAGTATCTAAAAACACTGTCGTCCGCATTTCTGGAGAAAAAAAGAATCGATAACCGTGAGATATCGGAATTTTCATCACCAAGAAAAACCATTAAAAAACCAAAAACAGTTAATGATATAGATGAAGCTGCACAAGAATCAAATTTTATTTTTTTATTATTAGATAGCTATTTTTGTTTCTGAGTTGTGTTCATTTACAGGCTGAATTTTTTTCCGTTTTTAGAAAAAATATTGTATGCAACTCGTGCAAAAAGTGTTTATTGCACGCGAATTTCACGTCGCGTTCAATAAACACTTACTTTTTACACTTGCTGCATACATAACCATTTATCGACGTAAATCACAACAACACACTTTTTTAATAAAGCAAACAAGTGTTAAGAGGTATATGTACGTGTAAACTACAATTACAAAAAATTGATATGAAACCCATGAAACCACCAACAAAAATGTAAAGCTAGCTTCCGTACTAGAACATGGTGTCATTCGTCGAGATAATTTATCGTTTTGTTTAATAGATCAAGAAATGTAAATATTCCCCTGTTATTTTTTATAAAATTATAAGAGAAATAAATTTTTTTCTAAATAGTATAGTTTATTATTTTGTAGAAAAACAAAATTTCGAAAATTTTAGTAATGTTTCAGAAACAACCGTTATTAATAATAGGTACCATTTTCCTTAATAAGGTAGAAATAAAATATAAACTATTTCCACGATTTACAAAGGCCTACAAAAAAATTATAGGTATTTTCCGCTATCCTATAAAATTTATATTTTCTGACTCAATTTCAAAAGGTTGAAGGAATTCCAAAACACCTTTTATGGCATAATAATTATTTTCAATTCTACATACTATCTTTAGCTGCTTTTAAAAACGTTCTAAGAAAGTCCAATCAGACCAATTTAATCCCTAAACTATTCCACACTTTTAAAATTTAATTACCTAAAAATATTAAAAACTATTTAAAATAACTTGTTTAGCAGACTGTACAATAGCTATCTTAGTCACACGTAGCGCGTTCTCTGTCTGGGCGTCGAACACCTCTAGAAATTTGATGAACTGTATATACGAGTGATGACGAAAAAAATCATTAATTTGAATCAGCAAGTAGGGTTGGTACGGGTCACAGCAGATAGAATATAAATTGAAGGTTGATCATGAAGCTGATTCAGATGCCAATATATTTCAAAGCTCTGTAGTTCCATGTCAATTAGTTTACGGGCAAAACTCAAGGAGACAAGTGACATAACAAACGAAGAAATAATATTAAATCACAAATTACTGGAATTTTCAGTACAAAAATAAAAGGCATGTCCATAAAACATAAAATGTTATTCACCATGGTGGACGGAGAGGTGTGCAATGCCGCAACTCATACCAAATATACGATGAGGTGCTACATATGTGATGCTACTACATCAGAGTTTAATGACAACAAAAAAGGGCCTGCAAGAAAGAAAATTAAAATATCCGTCTTTCCCTTCTACATGCTCGCATACGTTTTTTCGAGAATATATTTAATGTAGCATATAGACTACCTGTAAAAAAATGGAATATCCACTTTTCTGTTGAGGAGAAACAAGTGGTAGATAGTAAAAAAAAGGAAATTCAGAACGAATTCAGACAACAACTCATCAGGCTCTTAGTCCATGTCCCTAAAGCAAATTTCGGAAACACTAATGATGGGAATGATTTTTTAAAGAATAAAAAATATCGACGGCAATAACGGCAGTTGATAAAAATTTTATATATCAACTCAAAGTGATTTGGGATGCTTGTGTGGCAGATATAAAATAAATGTAGACGAATTTGAAAAATATTGCCAAGAAACGGTTGAACTTATGTGTCGCTATGTGGACTTTACCCCATGTCCCCTACACTGCACACGGTTCTTCATATGAAGTTGTATAGATTGAACTACAGAAGAAAGTTTTCACACGTATCTTGCAATTGGGATGTCCCGAATAGGTTACTTTAAACTTCTGACCCCCTACTAACTGGCATAAGATGCATCTCAAATAATGATGTTTTAAAGTTATTATCAGAAAGTGATATAACAAATATGAATATTAGTGAAGATAGTGGTAGTGATGAATAAATGCTTTGATATCGAAATAATTCTATTTTATCATTTTTAACCGATTTCAAAAAAGGAGGAGGTTATCAATTCGTCGCGATATTTTTTTTATGTATGTTCAGTGATTATTCTTTAACACGGTGTCCGATTTCAATGATTCTTTTTTTGTTAGTATGGGATACCTCAGGGGTGGTCCCATATAAATTTGGTTAAGATGTGGTGATGGCATCTGCCCGTTTTTGAAGTCGGTTTTTTTAAATTTTTAATTTCTAATAGTTGTATACTATACAATCCTAATAAAAAGTAAAAAAAGTTATGTAGTAGTTGGCCAGGTTTTAGGTCTAAATGCCACACTGTGCGATGTAAAAAAAGCAGGCTCATGCTCTGATGAATTGTTGAGTATTATATTACGGTATAACCAATAATGTCGGTGATGCTCCTGCTTCATGTCTACTTATAAACTTCGTGATGACTGCTATATTACATTTGATTAGCTAGATTTTGTAACTGAATAAATTACTTAGTTGGAACACATGAGTGAGAAGCATTTTGTTAATAGAGAGATGAAAGACTGTTTTCTATGTCTCATGTGATTCACGTTATATTTGACTGGGTAGTGTGTAAATGTTTTTAATTTGAGATACAGTTTTTCTGTTGCAAACGTTCGTAGCATTTTTAAAAGATGATTATAATTGACAAAGTTTTAAATTCTTGGTATGCAACAGGACCGATTTATGTTTCGTAAGTGTTTAAAATGTAGACATATGAGTGCCTATATAAACAAATAAATTTATGTTAAATTATAACTTGTCATAATATTAACATATTATTAGTTTATTTGTACAGCAAAACTGTATTTCTTTGAAATATAAATGTATTAATTAAACGTTAAATATTAAAAATTAACGGGTTTCCTATTAATAGGCTTCAATACTTAACATATTAAGAAATGATGACTATTGATTATTTAATTCAACTTATAAGGCAAAAAAATATGGTAAATTAAACAGCTGAAGGTACACAATTTCTCTTTAGAAATGATATTTTATTTATACGAGGGTAATCCAAAAAGTAAGGTTTTCTATTTTTTAGAAATACAAAATCCTTTTATTCACATCATTGTAAAGGTTGAATATTTGCTTATTTTTCTACGTAATCGCCACTTTGGTTGATGCATTTTTGTAGACGCTGAAAAAGCGTTGGACACAGATAAAGGATAAAGAAGCTTGTTTACATTTTGGTCCGCGCCATTCTAACCGTCGTATAATATAAAATCCCATATCACTATTCAATGTTGTCAAAGTTACTCTAATTTTTTCAGTCATTTCCAAAACTCTATATCTATGTGTAAATTATCATGGACAGTGAGTTATTTTTACATGTTATAAAATAATAATACATGAAATCGGATTGATAGATAAATGTTATAAATTACGGAGCAGTTTGTAAGGGGTGTATATGAATATATTGTAATGATAACACCCTATATTAAAATATAATATTAAATCTAATAATAATAATAATAATAATAATAACAACAATAATAAGAACATTAATAAATAAAGTAATGTGGGAAAATGTTATATTATAACCCTGTATAGTTAAAATTGATAAAAAGTCTTAAGTGAAAGTAGGTAGAGAGGATGGTTTCTAAGTTGGGGGTTGTTGAATGTCAGATTTTAAAAAGGGAAGTCAAAATTTTTGTAGAAATAATTTAGTTTAAAATATGGAAAAGCAATTGTAAAACTGATATAGAAGACATATTAAATAAACAAATTAATCTAACCAAACACATAAATATAGTTAAAAATAGTAAAATAGATAATACAAAATGGTTGTGGAAAAACATTCATAATGGTGTTCCGAAGAAATGTACACGTAGAAATCCAATAGAAGACAGATAAAGCGAAGATAATTAGAATACTTTTGGAAGAACAACAGTGAGTAATTTTTACGAACTAATTTTCGATCAAATAATAATTGTGCGTGAAAAGACATTGAAAGTTGTTAATTTTTTTTGTAGAATTTAATTTTAGTATATAGTTTAATTAGTATGAAAGAAGAGCGAATGAATTTAGAGTAGTTTTAGTAATATAGGTAGTATGTTATAATTCCCATAAATAGCGGGGAATATTGTTAATTGCAGATTTGAATAACTTGTTTAATAATAAATCTTGTATTGTGGTTTTGAAAATTTGTTTATTTTATTTGAAAATACGGTATAAACAAGTTAAGTCATATTTTTTTAAATTTTTGTTGATTATTGATTAAAATAAAATTATAATAACATTAAAATAGAATTAAAATACAATTGAATAAATTTAAAAAAAATTAAAATAGATTACATAAAAAAAAATTAAACTAAATAAAAAGTATTAATATTATAATTTGAAACACAAAAAAAAACTATAATTAAAATACAAATAAAATTGGTATATGTGCGATATCATAACAATATATAATAAAATATGTAAATCCATCATGACAGAAAATATAATAATGACAATTGTGTGTATAATATGCAACGATCATGTAATGATGGTTATTAATACACGAGCATTAACCGGGATACGAAACGAGCCAAAGGCGAGTTTCGTATGGTCTATGCGAGTGTTTTAATAACCATTACATGAGAGTTGCATACGCTATTTTTTCTACACCCGATAAATAATCAAGACCTATAAATATTATATTTATATTGGTATTGAACACAATAACAGTAATTACTCGTATTTCTATAAAAAATTCTACAAAATTGTAATTAATGGTATTACTTCGGGTATTGGTATTTCCCTAGATTTTTGCTGCAAAATATTTTGTACTGTATTTTCTGCTTTCTCCGATATGTGTGGAAGAGTCTTCTATATCGCTGATATGAGACATTTTAATATTATAATTATCGAAGTTTAGCTATCTACGAAAATTTAATACGTTTTGACAACTAAAACAATTACATAGAAACCTAGGACAAACGTCAAACAGCATGCTTGATTGAAAAATAGTAGGTTTCTATTGATTAAAAATCTGTATCGTAATGAAAAATCTGTATCATAATGGGTATCATTATGAAACGGATTATGGGCATATAAGTGCATTATTATAATACGGGTGTAGAAAAATATTATTAATGCATGACAACCGAGGTTTTCAAGTAGATAGGCGGGGTGCGCTTTAATCTTGCCTCTCACTAAGCTACCACAAAAGGTAAGATTGATATGTGTGACATGTACGTCGATACATGAGTTGGAGTTAGTACGTAGTGCTTCCAAGGCACTACATAAATGTCTACAGAATTTCATAGAACTGTAGCAACCGCGGTATCATCTGTTCCTTCCTTTATCAATGAATGTAGCCAGTGTCGGATTGGACCGTCAGTCTACAGGTCAAAGGACCAGTAGGCCCTCGTTCAAGTAGTGTGCCCTCGTTCAGGCAGTGCCCTTAAAAACAAAAAATGCAAAGAAACTCTCAGAAGAAGCATCAGTGTGCAAAGATGACCTTTTTTGTTTTTTAAGGAATCGATCCATGGAAAAAAATGGTGGGCCCTTCTCCGTTTTGACCGGTAGGCCCTGGAGGTCCCAATCTGACACTGAATGTAGTATAATAGTATTTTATATTTGTTTTATGACGGCCTTTTCCATTTTTGTTTGTTATGTGTTTTACTGTGACTTATTGTTTTAATTTAATTGATTTAAAAAAATATGATTAGACATTGCTTAGTGTGCAAAAAACTGAATTATCCAAATCCGGGTGTTTCATTTCACAGTTAAGTTTATATTATAGATTAAAATCATAGTAATAGGCGTCCCATCCTATCACACTTGAATTTTTTATAAAAAGATAGTATTTTATAAGAACTTAATTGCATTAATTATTGTTCTCTTACGTATTTTACGTCCATTTTCGTAGATGTTTGTAAGAACATAACATTCAAATTAACTTAAATGAATAAATAATCTTACTCGGTGGTAATGTTGACTTCCGGAGGCTTTCCAGTCGCGTTCTGAACAACCAAAAACAACTTGGTAACAATTTCTATGACGTGGCCAGTTTGGAACACGAAGTCTCCCTTCTTCTTGCTCAGATCGCTCTGAAATAGACAGCTCGTCTGGTCAGATGAGGCACTAGACGTTTCGGGATTTGCTAGGGATGACTGCGAAATAAACAACAAACTAATCTAGCGCTAGATACTCTACAGAAAGGAGAACAATCTTAAATCTACAGGCCATAAAGTATAATAATTATTGTTTTGTTAATCAAGAATTGTTTTTATTAACTATATTTTTGTTCTTATGGGTCCAAATATGTTCTGATATGCAAATGAAGAAAGCTTTGGAAGTTTGAGAGTGTAAGAGAATAAACAGCTCTAAGATTTGTATAGGCTATAAAAATCTACATTTCATTTGAACAAAGTTCTTAACAAACATTGTCCTGTTGAGAGGTAAAAACTTGACTACTGATAGTTCTTTACAATACTGCTAAATATTAGAAGGAATTGCAAAACGATTTAATACAAATTAGTATGACGAGCTTTTTAGAAAGTGCTGTTGGGATTTTTGTACATATAAAATTCTAAATAAATAAATATTTTGCTTACTGCTTTCACATGAACCACAGCCACATCGTCAAGAAACGGCGACAAAGACATTCTATAAATTTCGGTAGCAGGCACTCGATATTTGATTTGCAACGTCCTTTGATCCAACACCAGCATTGACCTTGTTGATATGACCAGAAGAATTGGAACAAACTAAAAAAAAAAATAAGAGTTGTATTGGAATTTTAGACCAAAGAGGTGGGCTGTGATTATCGTGTCGATCCACATACTCATTCATGGAGTGCAGAAGTAAAGTCTCTGGTCACATTTGGGATCAGTACCTGCTAGGTAACTTTATATTGAACTAGCATTTAACCATGTAAGATATGTCAATTAAATGAGTATAGCAATAGAATCCTCTAATGGCACAATAAGTCTTCTTCTTTTGCTTCTTCCTTCTTTGGATTAGGCAAGAACTGAGTGTTTTTCTCTTCATTCCATTAGTATTTTTACGTAATTGATGACATTCCATCTTTCGTGGTGGAAGAGTTACTTGTACCTTCATTTTCTTTTTTATATAAAATACAGAATGATAGTTTCACTGCATTGATATCCGATTTTGTTAACAGAACGAGAATACAAAATTGAGTAATAGTGTTAAGACCAGAAATTTCTAAACTGTACAAAATCAGGCACGACCAAATCATATTTTATGGAAAAAGTTGCACAATCATTTCAGTTTGGACTAATTTTGTAACAATGAATTATAATATAATAAAGAGTGATCCACAAAAAATGTTTCTAAAGTAGACCATGAGCGAGAAAGAGATAAGTCATACCCGGGATAACTACTCACAGCTTTGAATTAAATCCAAACTGACATTTAAGAAAATGAATAATTGAAAGCTCATATGTACATGAATTTTTCCAAGAATAGTTTAGAAACATTTTTTGTAGATCACTCCATATAATTTACTTACTTTTCCACTAGATCTGGTAATTTTGTTAATAATATCAGCAAAAACTACATATTGGTCATTATTTTCCAGACACATTTTCTTCCACTGCACATTCTGCCTCAAACGAACGTAGTCTCCCACAAAAGGATGAGAAACACTAAAAAAAAGTAAAAGTAAACAAAAAATATACTTCTCATTTGCAATTTCTAATGAAATACATAGGCGCCAATTGGAAATCACCCGGAGGGGGCAAGTTCTCCTGTAGAGAAACGTGAACGTGCAGAAAGAAATACATTTAATATGAATCGATATTATTCCTGCAGTTGCTCAATGACAAATTAGGACCAAACCATTGAACTTCGAAAAACCGAGTTTTTTTTTTTAGCTTTTTTGAGCATTTTAAAGTTTTTTTATAGCTTTTTAGCTTTTTTAAAGCTTTTCTTAAGCTTTTTTTAGTTTTTTAGCTTTTATTAGCTTTTTTTTAGTTTTTTCAAAATATCTTTTTTATGTATGTTCAGCGATAATTCTTTGCCACGTTATCCGATTTCAATAATTATTTTGTTATAAAGGGGGTACTTCAGGGGTGGTCCCATATAAATTTGGTCAATATCAAATAATTGGGCCAATGGGCAAATTCTCAAACTCTTCATTTTTTATGTATGTTCAGCAATATTTTTTTACCACTTTGTCCGATTTCTATGATTATTTTTTTGTTAGAAAGGGGGTACCTCAGAGATGGTCCCATATAAATGTGGTCAAGATCTGGTGATGGCATCTGCACGATTTTGTAGTCGGTTTTTTAAAATTACTTTTATATTTGTGTAGTGTTATGTATTGTGAATGGACTCATCTCATAAAATAAACATTTTAGTTCACTTGTTTTGTTGGCCATTAAAAGATATTTTTTAGGTGACTGTAACAAAAAATTACATTTTACGGATTTATTAACGTATCTAAAGTATAACTTGTTTTGTGGCATTTACTGTAAGGCCACTTTTTATAAAAGCAAGATTCTCATACTTATCTCTAGTAATTCTGTACAAATGTTATTATTTATTCATTCAATAAAAATTTAAAACTATTCTTGCATTCAAATCTCTTTTCAGGAACGAAAATATCAAAAAAATGTTCTATGTTCTATGATCTACTTAATAAGAAAGTCGTCTAATACTTATTTGTGTACCAAGGCTATAAAGTTAAGCTGTTTTGCCGAATCAGAAATTTGCAGCCGAGGCCATGCAAAATAAATATTATAATAACTAAAATATATTCACTTTCTAACCTAAAAAGATACCAATAATCCTCTCTTCTTCAATGTAAATCGTATACAGGTTGTTTCCGAACTTGGCGTCCAAATTTGTAGGGGTGGTAGTTCGCATAATTTGAGACCGATTGGCAGATTTCATTTTTCTAAAAAAATTATAATAAACAAAATAGAGCCATTATAAAAAAAAATCAAAGAGCAGGTCCTACCCTGAGCGCGTAGCGCAATAGTCCTCAAAAACAGATGCAATTTTGTCGATTCTAAGCGTAGCGCGCGCGAGTCGAGGCGCTCCTATCGCTGTGCAGGACCGTACCTGTTTATAATTTTTAATTAACTTTTAATTATTTTAATTTTAATTATTTTGGAAAAATGAAATCTGCGAATCGGTCTCAAATTATGCGAACTACCACCCCTACAAATTTGGACGCCAAGTTCAGAAACACCCTGTATATGTCTACCGACGGCCATTTTTAATTTCGATGGTATAAGAAGTATGGAGCAATCCCTATTAATTCATAAGCATAATTACCTGGAGTAGTTCTTTTGTCTCGTTTTGTGAGGTTAGAGGTACAAGTTTCTTGCAACCATGATGTTATGTTTTTATGAAAATGGTTGTATATGCAGTTGTAAAATGAATTAAGGTAGTTCACTCGCGACAGTCGTACATAAAAATATCGCCAAATTTGAAATTTTCAATGCTAAAAAATGTTATTTTTGTAAGAGACTGTACACAACACATGTAAGCTCATATTATATACGGATACGTTATAATTTCAAGTAAAATCCATCCGGCAATGTCGCGAATCTATGAATGATGGGCTATAGAAATTTGTGACTTCCTCATACTAATTTTAAGGGTTTGTTTTGGTTCAAAGAGAACCGTCAATTCCAGTTCTCAAATACAGTGGACGAATTAATTTTTCAAGAACACGACACGAGGTTATAACAGCTGATCGAGTGTAACTCAGTTACCACGCGTCAAGTGTAGTGATTACAATGTTGCCAAGTTGTAATCATTGTACGCATCTACATTAGTTCTTAAAAAAAAACAGTTTTCGAGATATCTTGAAATAAATGCATTGCTTGTGTACATGACATTCTTCAAGAGTGTTAATTATGCACATTTTGATTGTACATATCTCGTTTCACAGACGGTAAAAAAAAAATCATTTTTTTAGTTACGTAAAAGATACTTTCAATTTTATTGAATTCTTAAGTCTTTTGCGAGTGAATTACCTTAAGTGGCATAGGCCTGTTTTAACATCCATTTTAAAAATGTTATTACTAGTTCAATTGGTATTTTTTTTGAAATTTTTGTGCATAAATATTAATTTGTTTTAATATCTACATGTATTTCAATAATGTCCTGCGTACAACCCCTGATAAGGGTATTATAAATGTTACTTACCTTCTAGGATATGAACACTTTCTATCTTTAAATATAAAACTCGCTGTGACTTTTTCCCTCATGCGATTCCTTGCGGTTTGGTCGAATTTCATTCTAAATTTGTGACAACGCCACCTATGATGTATTTTATTTAACAATGTACTACATTCAATCAACCTATGCGTTCCTTGAGGCCATTCTCTGCAAACCGGAGAATCTGCGTCTTCTGGTAAAATTCTACAGAGATTCAACAAAAACTGTCGTCGCTAAAAAAGATTTAGATTGTTAATAGATATATCATCAAGATTATTTAAAAAAATCTTACTTTCCATTGGATATAATGCCTTTGAATAATCCTAGTTGCCCATTCAACTTCTTTTCTATGTTTTAATATTCTAAATTCCTCCCTAGCCTGTAATATGAAATAATATTTCAGGCAGCAAAAATTAAAAGAAATATTTACTTTAGCAAAAATGTCTTTTATCCAAAAAATATATTGGGATTTTTTTTCTGGAGATTGGGAATAGATATGAATATAAAAATTATCAAATACTATTAGGAACTATTTATTAGTGGTCTGCTAATAATATAAATAGATGTGTTGACAGCAAATCTTATGACTTTTGAGGGCCAGAATATGGAAATAAAGTTTGAAAAAGGAGAAAAGTTATCAGAATTCGGAAAATTTTTTAGGAGATTGTAACAGAGTTGTCGATTCAAATATGATGAAGAGATAAATCTTTTAAAATAATTACCAATTACACTTTTACTTACAATTCGTAATTGCCTATAAAATATGCAAGCGAAAAAATCTAAGATTTTAGCAAATGGTACAGTTTACCTAGATATTTACACTGTACCATGTTTTTAAACAATTTTAGCAGTACTAAAGCTTTTATTCATACCACATTATAGAGACACCACAAATGTTTGCGACCTTGAAATGGTATACCATATTTTAATTCCTAAAATAATCCATTTGCATTACTTTTTATAATTTTTTAATAAATACACGAGATGTGCTCAAAAAATACGGTGAATGAAATTTTTAGCAGCAACTGCTGACGCTACAACCATTTTTTTTTTTTTTTTTTTTATAATTTATTGGCCTACATAGCTAAGATGATACAGCCATTTGGTAACAACAGGTAAATAATTACAATATTTTACAGCTTAATTTTAGACATTTGTATAAATTTTGATATTTTTTTAACATTACCGAAAGACAGAAGTTTAAACAATACATCAAAAAGTGTAACAGGTTTTATAAAATTTTTTGGAATATCTAAACTATCTAAAAATGTATAAATATTATTAAAATTATTTTGACAATTAAAAAAAATATGTTGTAAATCCTCCAGTTTTCCACATGTACACCTATCATTTTCTTTTACACCTATTTTCTTTAGATGCACCATACTTAAACAATGACCGCTTCTTAATCTGCATACGGTACTTATATCCCTTCTATTCAAATTTTTTATTTTTGCAAACCACGGTCTCTTTAATGGAATTTGAATTACTTCTCCATATAGTTTCCCTTTAACTTGGCATATCACTTTATATTCCTCCTCCCATTTTTTCCATGTATTGGATTTAAAAAAAGGCAAAAGTTCACTATGATGCACCCTGGCATTAATATTTAATATTTGCAGTCGGCCTTTTTTGGCCAGTTCATCTACTTCCTCATTTCCAGTTATTCCGCAGTGACTAGGAATCCATGCTAGACAAATATCTATCCCCAAACTCTTTGCATTAAATAAACTATGTTTTATTTCTAATGTTAAATAGTCCATTTTACTCGATATGCAATTACTGGATATTTTTTGGAGAGCACTTTTAGAGTCGCTGAAAATAACTGCCTTCCTAATATTCTCAGTTATAATAAATATAACCGCTTCTTTAATTGCATATATTTCGGCCGAACAGATTGAAAAGAAATTTGGAAGTCGAAAAGATTTGGCAATTAAATTTGTAGAAAAGATACCAGCGCCAGTTTTGCCCTGCCGATCTTTGGATCCATCAGTAAATAAAAATGTATAGTTGGGAAATTTTGACTTTGCTTCTATTATAAAATTTTGCTTATTGAATGTACATTTATCTAAATTTAATTCCATAAAAGGAATAGTCGCAACCTGTATTTCTATGGGAAATTGAAAGCACGGAAAGGTATCTAAAAAATGAATTTCTTGAAGAAAAGGCCTAATAGCATGGAACGCTTCCATAATTGGTGCAATTTTATTAACAGGCCAAAACTGGACGTCTCTCAAAAAGCATTCGTGCAAAGAACTTATATAGTAATAAAAGGAATTTTTATAGGATAAAATCTTAGTTACGTATTTTAGTGCTAACCAGCTCCTTCGAGACTTTAAGGTTGACTCTCCACTTTCAGATAGCAATATATTAGTTGGTGTTGAGCGCATCATACCTAATACTACACGAATAGCTTGATATTGCATTTTATCTAATCGTTTCAAGAGCTCTTGCGAACAACGGCCGAAAAGAATACTTCCAAAATCTAGATGACTACGAACCAAGGCTTTATAAATCATAAGAAGAGTAGATGGGTGGGCACCCCACCATGTACGGCATAAGCATTTCATTAAGTTAATGCCTTTTAGTGCTTTGCCACATATGTACTCTACATGTGGCTTCCAGTTCAAATTATGTTGAAAAGTAACTCCTAAGTATTTAATTTCATTTTTCCAGGGAATTTTGTTTCCATTAATTTTAATGTAATCTAACGGGTTGGGTTTACCTTTATTTTTAAAACAAATAGCCATACATTTTGAGGGAGATAATTGTAGTCCATTTTCCTCCAAATATGATTTAATATTTTTAAGTGACTCATTAACATCATTGATCATCTTTTTCCGATTATGACCAGTGCAAATTAGAATAAAATCATCTGCATAACCTAGTAGAGTTACATTCTCGGAAATTACTGTTTTAAGAGGGTCACAATATATATTAAATAATATCGGGCTTAAAGGGGATCCCTGAGGAACTCCCTTATTTGTGATACGTGGGCCTATGATATTGCCAGATAACGGATCCAAAACGCTAATGCTTCGCTGCGACAATAAGGAAATGCAAATTCTACAAATATCCTCCGGGAGTGTGTATTCCGCTAACCTTTTAAATAATTTTGAAATATTTACATTGTCATAAGCTGATGATATATCAAGCAGAGCTACCACAGCATCCTCTCTGTCAGTTAGGCTTGTAGCAATTAATGAATACAAAGCCGTTAAGTTATCCTGAATTCCTCTTCCTCGTCGAAAACCTGACTGTTTTGAATTAAGCAGGCTTTTATTTTCTAAATGCCACTCTATTCTGTTTTTAATTAATGATTCAAATAATTTACCGGGACAGGAGGAAAGGTTAATAGGTCTCCAACCTTCCGTAGAACTAATATCTTTTCCAGGCTTGGGTACAGGCGTCACCAGTTGAGATTTCCACTCTTGAGGAATAGGTACTAAATTTGTTAAAACTCTATTATATATATTTAATAAATATTCTAGACCACTTAAAGGAAGGTGGGATAGCATACTATTTGATATATTATCTAAACCTGGAGCCGTGTCCTTTTTCTCCTGGAGAACAGAATTAATTTCATCTAAAGTGAAAGGTTTACTTGTTTTCACAGAAAAATTTATTTCAGATATGTTATCCTGATCAATATTATCAGTAAGCTTTTGTAATAATAAAGGGCCAATATTAGAATTGAGAGGTGGACATCGACGATATTGTTTTTGTGAATTAGAAAAAGCTTTTACCACATTCCATATCTCTGATATCTTTTTATTCGGAGATAAGCTAGAGCAAAATTTCTGAAAATTTTGCATTTTCTGTTCTTTTAGTATTCTTCTTGTCTTTGCTCGAATTTTTTTAAATTCCACGAAGTTCTCAATCGTTGCGTTTTCTTTGTATTGTCGAAGGGCCTCCTTGCGTGCTTGAATTGCTACTGTACAAGCATCATTCCACCAAACGTTTCGAGGTTTACCAACCTTTTTACATTTTTTTAATGGAATTGTCCTCTTTGCAGCCGAAATTATGATTTTAGAAAATTCATCGTATGTTCTGTCTATAGTATTAAATTCAGCTTCTATGGTTGATGTAAATAGTGGCCAATTAGCTCTTTTAGTATTAAATCGCCCAAGAGTTGTTCTACTATGGTCTATTTTTCCTTTATCTCCATTACTAAAGTGTGCAAGGCAAGGAAGGTGGTCACTGGTCCCAGAATCATATATTACTTGCCAATTTGATTTAGTAGCCAGTTCCGGAGGACAGATACATACGTCGGGAGCACTAGCTCTTTCATCTGGACGAGTAATTCTAGTGGGAGTGTCATCATTGAGTATGACAAGTCCATAGTCATCTAGAAACTTTTCAAGAGTTAAACCATTCCTGTTACAATAACCAGAGCCCCAGGCCGTATGTTGAGTATTAAGATCCCCTATTAAAACAATTGGTTTATGTGATTTTGCCCTAATGAAAGTGAACACATTATTAAGAATGTTCCTAGATAAAACTGTGTCAGGGGTTATGTAAATACTAATAAGAATTAAAGGAGGTAATTCTATTACTACAATTTGCCAAGAGTCAGGTAATAATATATTTGTTAGGATTATTCGATTAAACGGAATGTTATTATGAATAAGTATAGCTACTCCCCCGTACCCATCATACCTGTCGTGTCTTATACAGTCAAAACCTCGAATAAAAGATATTTGATTATACTTTAGAAATGTTTCATTTAAGCACACTATGTCCAACTGTAAATCTCGAATTAAGTTTACCAGTGTATCTTTGTTCGTATAAAAACTACGAATATTCCAATGAAGAATTTTTAAGTCCATTAAAATTACTCTAAATAATAATTAAAATAGGTTACTTAAATTATTTTAAATACTTATTATGATATAAATTGCTAAATGTGCAGCAGTTCGAATTTGTCTTATATTTAAATTTTTGGAAATGAAGAAGAGAAAGGAGTATTTGGAATATCATCAATTAACATGCTCTCGGAATCATTAGGATTGTTATTGTCAGATGCGTCTAAATGGATATCAATCCAGGAACTTTTTAGAGAAGAATGCGGAGGAGATAGATTATCTGGTGTTATTTTACCTTGAGTACATTGATAAACTGAGGGTTGAGAGTCTAATTTTGTGTTTGGTGTGACCTTCTCTTGAGTATATTGATATACTGATGATTGAGATACTAATCTGGTCGGTTGAGGAAGCAGAGCTCCTTTATGTGCTAATATATCATAGCCTGTTTTTTCAATCACGTTTACCTTTTTCCTTTTTGGTGTCATAGTAACTTTTGCATAAGACCTTCTTGCTGAAGAGGATGATTCAGAGAGAGTGGCATTTAACGGAGGAAAAGACTGAGGGGTACGTTGAAAATTAAATTTGTTGATATTTCTGGATATAATGGGAGGAGATAATTGTGATGCCTCATAATATGACAAATCCTGAAAGGACATTAATTCGTTAATATTCTTCTGGCGGGAAAACTCAGGGCAATTTTTATCTGTAGATTTGTGATTCTGATCGCAAAAAATACATACAGGTTCTTTATCACAATTTTCATGACTTTCACCGCAGCAGTTACAACGCTTTTTACTTCTACATTGAATTTGGGCATGGCCAAATCTCAAACAGTTTCTACATTGTGTAACAGGAGGAACATAAGCAAACACTTTAGTATGGTACGTGTAAATTTCAATTTCTTCAGGTCTTTTTTTTCCTTTAAAAGTTAGTAAAAAAGTAGATGAAGGTAGATACTGAATTCCTTCTTGAGTGACTATTCTCCTGTTTAGTCTACGGGCTTCTATAATATTGTATTTGTTGCCAGCATTTTGTAAAATATCTTCACTTGTAATGGAATAGCCTACATCTCTAATAATGCCTTTGACCGTTAAAAACCTTTGAGGAATGTATATTTTATAACCTTTTGATGTAATTTGTTTGATAGCCAGATCTGTTGAGGCAGGCAGCGGACAGTTGGGACATGTTCTAACTTGTCAGTCAACGTCTGGAGCCGCTAGAGTGAAGTTGTATTTATCGTGTCCATCATGTATCATCGATTTACAACAACGTATGTGTTGTAAATAAATTGATCTCACCTTGTATTATATAATTTTTAAGTAACCCTCATATTTATTTTGGATAGGTGTGACATTAATTTTTAGAAAATGCGCTAGTTCGGTGTGATGTCATTTTGGTTCCACTGACATTTAATTCTAACCAAACTTTTAACAAAAACATCAATAAATTTGACATATACGTTTTTACTGTTTTTAGTTTATTTCTAAATATTTTTTACAGGTCATAAAAAATAGTTTAATTTGATGCACGTTATCTACTTACTTTAGGAATATATTTATAAAATTGAAGAAACGATATAATTTAGGTAAACAAAACGCACTCAAAAAATCTACTGTCAGTTTAATTGTCAGTGGAATCATAATTACATCATCACTGAACTAGCGCATTGTCAGACATATTTTGTATTGTCAGAGTTATATTTTCGTTTAATAAATGCTTTCCTCCATATACCTCCAATTAATTATATTATGGCGACCGTGACAGGACTCCGGAGAGAAAGGACTCAGTTACGATCTGCCTCCAAAAGACTGCAGCGATATTGACTGTCTTTTGAAGGAATCTACCATCAATAAGAAAGACATTGTAGTTAAAATGAATCAGCTAGAAGATAAGAACGGGAGACTTTTCATATTGGACGAGAATATACGAGAATCAATACTATGCAGTGATATAAACGATAAAGACTAACAAGAAGAATATACATCCGTTGAACTATACAGAGACGAATTTACAAAGTACCGAACAGAGGTCAGTTATCTCAACTCAAATCAGAAGTAGAAAGAAGCAAGCAGCGAAAAACTCGTCAGGTGGGGTTGAAATAAACAAAAACAGAAATTTTCGTCTAGCAAAACTTGAATTGACAAGATTTGACGGTGAAGTAAAAAATTGGATTGGCTTTTGGGGTCAGTTCAAAGATTCATGAAGATAATGAAATCCCAACTGAAGATAAGATACACTATTTAGTTCAAGCTACTCTTCCTGGGTCTGCAGCACAACGACTAGTTGAAAGTTTCCCTCCATGTGGAGAAAATTATAAAAAGGCATTAGAACAGTTGAAGAACAGGTTTGCTAGGGACGAATTGCTGACTGAAGTGTACGTGAGAGAACTCCTTAGTCTAGTTTTACAACAAACCATGAAAAATGATACAGGTATGTCATTGTCTAGCTTATACATTAGGTGTTACAACAGATAAGTACGCAGCCATATTTTATCCATTAGTCGAGTCGGCCTTGCCAGAGAATATCCTTCAAGCTTGGGAAAGACACAGAACTTCGTTAAGAAGAGATTTAGAGAAGAATAATAAGATAGATTCTAATAATTATTTGAATTTGTTGTTAGTCCTCAAAGACGAAGTGGCAAGTGAAAGTAGGATGCAGTTAATCCATACCAGCTTCACATCGACGAAAGAAACAGTAAAACTACATGGCACAAGTAAGTTTAAGTCAAAGTTAAATGAACAAGAACAAATCACTGCAGCTACTCCATTCAGTGAGACCAAGAAAGGGAAAGGTAAGCCAAATTTAAATTGTATATTCTGTGAGAAATCACATTTAAGCCAAGATTGGTTTAAGGCACAAAAATTACCCTTTGATGAGAGAAAGGAAATAGTAATAAAAAGAAATGGATGTTTTGCTTGTTTGAAACCATATCACAACATTAAAAAGTGTAAAATGTTCAATATGTTCCAAAAAACATTATCCAATTTTGTGTCCAGAATTAGATTCTAAGGTTTCTCAAAAGGAAATTACAGAGAGCTCGATTCATAATAAAAATAATAACAGTAATGAAGTAATTCTTACTAGCGTAAATAGTGGCACAGAATTTACAGAAAAGATGAAGTATTTATACAGGGTGTTTTCGGAGGAGCAGAATCCATTCCAAAAGTTCATAACCTGTATGACGTTTTAGTCCAAAGTTTAGATAAATCTTTTGAAATAAGTGTTTCGGCTTTAGAACAGCCTAAGATATGCAACTTTTTGCCGAAGTTAAAAAATACACGTTGCATAGAATACCTGAAAAGAAAAAAATATCATTTTATTTCTGACTTAGAACCGAGTTTCTCAGACATAGCTTTACTTTTAGGGGATCATCTTACTGGGGCCGTAGAAAGGGTTGAAAATGATTATTTGTTTGCAATTTGTACACATCTGGGGTGGACTATAATAGGGAAACAAAGCATTAAAACAAATATTTTCTTTAGTTATACCTTTCTGAGCTCTAGTTCTATTGAAGATTTGTAGAGTTTAGAAATGATAGGTATTAGGGACCCTTCTGAAGTTAAAAGTAAAGAAAAGTTACAATCTGAAGTGATGCAAAATTTCATAGATAATATAACTGTTAATAAGGATAATAGATATGAAGTTAATCTCCCATTTATTGAGGGTCATCCCAATATCTTAAACAATTTTGAGATAGCTAAGCAAAGATTAATATCGACGACAAAGAAACTTATTAGTTTAAATAGATTCAATGACTATTAGAATGTTTTTAAAGAATGGGAACAGCTAGGTATTATAGAAGAAATTAAAGATATTTCCAATTCTCTCATTTTTTACCACATCATGCAGTAATTAAGGAGTCTAGTGTTACTATTAAAGTCAGACCAGTTTTTGACGCCTCTGCCAAAGACAAAAATAACGTTTCTTTAAATAATTGTTTAGAAAAAGGGCCGAATTTAATTGAATTGATTCCTACGATTCTGTTACAGTTCAGACTAGGTTCCATACGTGTAGTTTCAGATATTAAAAGAGCATTTTTACAAATTAGCATCATAGAGAAAGATCGAAATTATTTGAAATTTCTTTGGTGGGAAAGTTACAAAAATTCTGTAATTAAATTCTATAAACATTGTAGGGTTGTATTTGGCATTTCTTCTAGCCCTTTATTATTAACTGCTACAATTTTGTACCATTTAGAAAGAGTTCCAGATCATTTAAAAGAAAGTGCCAGTAAACTAAAACATGCCTTTTATGTCGATAATTGCATCACAAGCGTTAAAAACAAGGCTGAATTGGAAAAGTTTATAAATGAGTCTAAAATTATCATGTCAAGTGCACAGTTTGATTTGAGAGGTTGGGTTCACTCTTCCAGAGAGGTCAACCTGGATATCACTTCGCATCAGTCTATTTGTCCAGTACTAGGTTTATCCTGGGATTTTAAGAATGGCACACTTTTTTGCGATGTAAATACTTTAGCTCAGTTAGGAGAAACACCTAATACCAGGAGAAGTTTGCTTTTGATAGCTAATAAGGTGTTTGATTTACGTGTCCAGTTACTTTAGTTCCAAAAATCTTATTGCAGAGTACTTGGAAATTAAGTATTCAGTGAGACAAAGAATTGCCTAAAGACATAATTGAACATGTATCCATTAGAAATGACCCAGACAAATCAAAAAAGGTCAGCTGAATAAAACTTTCCCCGAAAGCCAGTCCAAGGCAAACACAGAAGAGGAGAAAGGCAAAGAAGACAGCATTGAAGAAATTACAAAATTAAATCCTGAAGTAGAACAGAATCAAGGCACAAGAAAGAATAAGGAAATTACGACAAGATATGGAAGAACAGTAAAGATTCCCGATCGTTATCAAAGTAAAAATAATACGTTTGCAATTCGATAATTGCAAAGGTGGGATGTTATATATAATTTGATCTCACCTTGTATTATATAATTTTTAAGTTAGCCTCATATTTATTTTGGATAAGTGTGACATTAATTTTTAGAGAATTGTCAGACATATTTTCGTTTAATAAATCCTTTCCTCCATAAACCTCCAATTAATTATAGTATGTTTTAAGTTGCACAAAAGTACCAAAGAAACTTGAAAGTGGTATGATCAATTTAAAAGCGGAAATGAGTCAGTAGAAGACGAGCAGAGTTCGGAACGTCCACTAACCTCAAAAAAAAAAAAAGAAGAAAACGTGCAAAATGTAGCAAAAACTGTTCGATCAAATAGGCGAGAGCTCACCGAAGAACTTAAAATCTCGTATGGGTCCGTGCAAAACATTTTAACCGATAATTTACAAATGAGACGAATGAGTGCAAAATTTGTTTCCAGACTTTTGAGTGATGAACAGAAGGACAATCGTGTCTCAGTTTGCACGGAGTTGAAGAATCGTCTTCATTCAGATCCGGACTTCATGTCCAAAATTATAACTGGAGATGAAAGTTGAGTCTATGATAAGGCTGTCAATTCCTGACACTGACTGATTTTGACCGGTTTCGGTTTTAACCGGATTTTTACTATTATTATAACCGGTCCGGATATCCGGTTAACCGGTCAGATTATCCGGTTAATCGGTCAGATTATCCGGTTTACCAGTCTGATTGTCCGGTTAACCGGTCCCATCAAACCCAGCCGGTCGAACCGGAACGGATTCGGCCAGCACAGACAATAACGGGTATTTATTCGCGTTGTTTTTCCACCAGGTTAATGGATTTTGATCCTTTCGTAATAATATTTTAGAATTGTATTTCTCCCTTCCGAAAGATAATTACTAAGTCCAGAATCTTCTGGAAATAAAATGTTTATTTCCGATTTCTTGTTGGCTTCAGATTCAAAATTAGTCGTCATCTCATCTATTTCCTTAGACATAGTTCTAATTTGTTTTTCCAACTCGTACTTGACTTTCAACTGAAAGCCCATTTTTCTATCAATATTTTTAAATCTGAAGTCAAGAAAGGTTGCAAAGTCCGCAGTTGAAATGTTTTCAAACTTATTCGTCAAGATATCCTTTAAATGAAATCGTTTGTCAAATTCTTCTGAAACTGGGCTTGTCAGGTGGCTCCAAAGAGTACTAGTACTTCCAGAATATTTGAAAGAGTTTTCGCAAATGTTGCAAATTGCGTTTTGCTTTAAATCGTCTTTAGTATAATAGTTCCATATTTCTGACATTTTAAACAATAGCATGTATTATTAATTTTAAATTTTAACTGTAACTTGGGTCTATTAAAAATATGGTCCAGGGCCAGGAAGCTCTTCTACATCCTCTGGTATCGAGAGGCGTAACTATGAGCTAGGGATGCGCACGATACGTCATGTTTGAAAAACATCGATATTTCGCTTTGACGCGACGTTCGATGTTTCAATTTTCGTGGGTTTTATTTTTTTAATAACATCGACCGACATCGATGTTTTATTCGATATTTTCCATTCTTCAGCATATTGTATCTTTATTTAAATCGGTCACAATTAAAAAAAACATACATTTTTATTGCACAAATGCGCCCTCTAATAATCAATGAAAAAGTTTTGAAGCATATTTTTGGATAACTGTGATGTAATTTTATTAAAAAATAATAATTTTCTTAGTTTTGCTTTGTTTTAATATTACATTTGGAATGTTTATATTTGTTTGTATTTTTTTATAAAATAAATACAGTCTTTTGTTTTACCTACTTTTAAATGTATAAGTTTTAAAAACATCGATGTTTATAAATATCGTTTTTTTCACTTCGGTCATTTTAATGCCATCGATACTTTGTTTTTGGTATATCATTCGATGTCACTATCGACGTTTTAAGAAATATGTGCATCCCTACTAAGAGCTCAAACTATAGGTTCTTTCGTTCGCTATTGGTGTAGTGTCCACCAGTGTAAATTACATCAGTTACACCACCTTATTTACCCTAATTTACTTCCTCCTTATTCCTTATACACATCGTCGAGTGTAATTCACTCCTGCTAAATAGCTGGTGGACAAAATATCCACCAGTGGACACTACATCGCCAACAGGAAGGTATAGTGGGTTTTACACCGGGCCAAACGAAAGGTTTAGTGTATGTTGGTGTAGTTCATTCCTACACCAATGGGACGAACGAAAGAACCTTATATTTGTTCGTTTACGTTCACGGTCTCGCTGAAACGGGTTTCGGGTACTGTTAAACCAGTTATGGCCCAACAAGTTTAACCGGTTCGATAAGAGTTACACCGGTTACGGATAAAAACCGGTTACGTTCTTTAACGGTTCTTGGCCCTACGGAACCGGTTAACCGGTCACGGTTACCAGCCTTGGTCTATGAATATGACCCGGAGATAAAAATTCAGAGTTCCCAATAAAACACCTAAAAAGGCACGTCATACAAAATCTAATGTCATGGTCATTGTTGTTTTTTTTTTTTTTTCGATAGTGAGAGCATAGTGACTTCGTTCCAAAGGGGACAACTGTAAACGCTGAATTTTATGAGGCCGTACTGCAACGTTTGCGAAACGATGTACAAAGAAACCACCATCGCCACACTCTCGATTTAGCATCATGCAAAAATTAAAAACTTAGGAAAACGTTTTGACATCATTCCTGACATTAAGAGGGCCACGACAGAGTAGCTTAATGCCCTTCCAAAGAAGACTTCCAGAAATGCTTCCAGATTCAACGTTGGAATAAGTGCTTTGCTATTCAAGGATAGTGCTTTGCTATTCAAGGACAGTACTTTGAAGGAGATTAAATCGAATTCCATGTAAACTTATTACTTTGGTATTAAAGGAACCAAAAGAGGTTAATGGCTGTGCGTACGTAGCTTAGATCAGCAAATAAAACTTCGTGGAAAAATTATGATTTTTTTAATTTTTGCACGAAAAACAAGTTTTCTTTACTGATTATTAATTTATCTCTAATAAAATTATTTACCGTATTTTTTGATCAAACCTCGTATATAATGTTTTTTATCGCGATTTAACATTGCAATATTGTAAACCGTAAAAATGGATTTAAAGATAATTTGAAGAAATGAATCATCATAAGGAAAATTCATGCCGCAGTTTCATATATTTCAATCAAAAAATTCCTTAAACATTTCTACTTCTCTTTTAATTAATAGAAGTGTGCTAAAATATATATTAATAATTATTTTTGCTTTCCCTGTATCATTTATAAATGATAACATATTGTATTATTTATTTTTGTAATTTTGTTCCGCATGCAAATGTTTTGCGATTTAATCATCCTTCAATCTTTCGGTTTAAAATTTAGCAATATTAAATCACAGTAAAAAACACCTTGTGAATTTAGTTTAACATAGTTTTTTTATTACAATCGACCATAAAAGTATTTATCTTAACGGCAATTTTATGAATATAAGTTTTTTTGTTAATTATTTGTAATAAATATTTTGTTTTTATTTATTTAAATACTTTTCTCACCCTCCAACTTCTCCAAGCCGACGCTATTATCACTTGACTTTGCTTCATTCTCTTGTATTTTTTCTTATCCCTGTGACCCCTCCAAATTTTTTGAATCAACATGGCTAGATCATGCAATCTAGCTTTTCTAAAATCTTCCAATTCGAAAACGGTTCTAGGACTCCTCACAAACAATTTTGTCCTGCCGAAAGTGAATTCAGCGCTTGGTATTGGTAGTGACCTAAATCAACAAAAAAAAAATTGAAACATCGGAAATGACCGATTTATTATGATTTATTACGGTTTATTACGATTTATTACGATTAATACGATTTAATACGATTTAATACGATTTAATACGATTTAATACGATTTAATACGATTTAATACGATTTAATACGATTTAATACGATTTAATACGATTTATTACGATTTATTATAATTTACCATGATTTATGTGTTTCTTTTTTGTTTTTTATGATTTTTTGATTTTATATTAATTTTATGATTTTTTTTACGATTTATCATGATTTATTATGATTTACCATGATTTATTATGGTTTTTCAGGATTTATTATGATTTACCATGATTTATCATGTTTTATCACGATTTTTTGTTTTTTCGTTTTTATGGTTTTTTTATGGTTTTTGTTTTTTTTTGTTTTTATGGTTTTTTATGGTTTTTTATGATTTATTATGAATTAATTACGATTTATTATGACATGATTTATTACGATTTATCATCATTTATTATAATTTACCATGATTTATTATGTTTTTTGTTTTTTTATGATTTTCTGATTTTTTATGAATTTTAATTTTTTACGATTTATTATGATTTATTATAATTTATTATGATGTACCATGATTTATCATCTGTCTGTATCTGTAACTTGTGGAGGGTGGGTTACCCCACGGCACTTAGGCCTCATTAGGCCCATTGTGCACCCTCCTGAGATGATAGGTACCTCCTAGCTCGTGAGCCAGCCTACAGATTTAATATAGTTGACAACGTCGCCAAGAGGTGCTTCTCTTATATCGGCCGGTGTTAGCCGATACTCGCCGAACACAAATCTTCTAATAAATGAGAGTGCCGAGCAATCGTAAAGGATATGGCCTCATCTTCTTGTTCGCACTCTCTGCAGAGTGGCAGAGTGCGGATTCTGACAGCCCCATGATATGGAGATGCTTTCGTACTTGGCAATGACCAGTCAGAATGCCTGTGAGTAAGCGCAGTTTCTGTCTAGTCATAGTCAAGTATTTGTTTGCTGCAGTGTTGTCAGGATAACTTAAGAGCTCCCTGGCAACTCTGCAGTTTCTTATTTCATCCCATATTATCTTGAATTTCACAAGGGAATGTTCTTTGATTAGGTCTGTCACTACAGATTTTGTCAGGCCAATAGAAGGGCCAGGTCCAAAAAGTATTTGGTTGGCTGCTTTCTTGGCTAGTGAATCAGCAAGACAATTACCTTTCGATGTGGCATGACCTTTGATCCATCTTAAGTTGACCACATTGTTGATGGATACTTCGGCCAAAGCTTCGTGACATTCTAGTACTAACCCTGAGTAAATTCGTGGTATGTTCAGGGTGAGTAGTGCTTGTCTGCTATCTGTATAGATGAGCATGTTTCTTCCAGTTATATTGTTTCTGGTTATTTCTTTTGCTGCTATGAGAATCCCCGTTAGCTCTATTTGAACTACACTGGCACTATTGCTCACAGCCCATTTTATGTTTAGGTTTAAGAATCTGGAGTATATTCCACATCCTGAGCCTTGTTTTGTTTTAGAACCGTCGGTGTAGATATGAATCGTACCTGCTACTTCTATTATAACTTTATATGGCTTATGGAAGATATATCTCGGTGAGATGGAGTCCATGTTCGCTTGAAGCAGTGGGAGCGTATCGAGCGCCTCCTGCCAAAAAACGACGTCTCGCCTAACCAGATCCTACATCAGGTTCTATTCCAACCGTGCGGAGGCGTGTCATTGTCGTCAGAGCAACCTCCTTGATGTAAATATCAAGGGGAGTGAGACTAAGAATGACTTCCATGTCTCTGGTCGGTGTTGTTTTCATAGCGCCTGTTTTGATTCATCATGATTTTTATAAGTTTTTAATGTATTTTTTTTTTGTTTTTTGTTTTTTTATGTTTTTTTTTTGTTTTTTATGCGTTTTTGTTTTTTGTTTTTTTATGTTTTGTTTTATGATTTTTAGGATTATTTTTATGGTTTTTTGTTTTTAATGTTTTTTATGGTTTTTTTTATGGTTTTTTTATGGTTTTTTTATGGTTTTCTATGGTTTTCTACGGTTTTCTACGGTTTTCTATGGTTATTTTTTTTTTGTTTTTTTTTTATGATTTTTTTTAATGTTTATGATTTAATATAATTGATTATGATGTATTTTGGTTTGAAAGGGATATTATATTACTAATACTATAAAACTTACCTGAGAATTAAGGATACACCCTCAATCGGAGAACCTCGCCATCGCGGCCATGTGTTTCCAGAAATCATTTTATATCGTGAAACGAAATAAATGTAGGGCAAACGATAACAGTGGCCTGTACGCCACAATTGAACTGTGGGCAATAAACATAAATACCGGACCTAAAACGAATATAAAAATTTATTGAATTTTTCAAAATTTAAAATCGAGTACCGCTATGAAATTTAAATTTAACCTCACACCACATGGTGAAAATAAATCAAGAAAAATTGAGAAACCACATGCATACAGTATATGCCATAATCTATAGACCATCAGAGCAGAAGCATCTGTCAATTGAAACATTAATTTGAATTCAACTCCAACCTATAAGTTAGATAATTCCCAGTCAAAATTTAAGGTGCGCTTTTATCAATACTGCGCTTGTGCCAGTTTTAAAGAAAAAACTCGCGGCCTAAATGTCCAAAATAGTTCGATTGTGAATTGTTCGAGGGGAGAAGTAACGATCGGTGCGTAAGCTCAATCTCACGTTG
The DNA here is from genome assembly GCA_927349885.1 of Psylliodes chrysocephalus. Classification (NCBI taxonomy): domain Eukaryota; kingdom Metazoa; phylum Arthropoda; class Insecta; order Coleoptera; family Chrysomelidae; genus Psylliodes; species Psylliodes chrysocephalus. The sequence goes on along the minus strand of OV651822.1, from coordinate 45,297,653 downwards.
GTCGCCAATACATGCGACTGGTATCTCATACAGGATTCGTTATTGGATATAACACTACTTTTCGTGAAATACTTTATATTGTAATTAAGATACAACTGCCCTGAAGGAAACAATAGACAACAAACACAATAATGGTTAGCAGGTAACAAAATGCCGACTAAAAATATATAAGAATCGCAGTCTGTCGAACGAAGATAGGCGTCTCGATATGAGATTCCCACTGTTGGTCTACCAAGTCGAAACCACTGGTTAACTGCCAATCGTCACTTCATCATGTGCAGATCATCACTTTTCCCCTCCGGACACTTCACCACCGAACAATCTCCGACATTTAGGACGAGCAGTACTATCACACTACTTTTTAGGCGTAGCGGTACCACCACAAACATTTGCATCATTTTCTATTTTCTATTTTCACATTTAAGTACAACTCCTTTGTCAAAAATGAAAATAATTGCAAAATTAAACAATAAAAATTGTATAAAGGTTTAATAAAACGATTACAAACCTGGTGTTGGATAAGAGCCATCTCAAAAATCCTCGGTTGTTTCATTTCATTAGGTTTTAAACATCTGATGTAATGTGCCTGTCTACCGCTCAGCTCTTTCAATAATGAATTTAATGATACTTGAAGTTGAAATGATTTAGAAACCGGCCTTTTAGGATTACATCTTTTGGGATTACCTTCAGGAAATAGCATGGGGATTATCGGGTGATCACAGCGAAACATTGCCCTGGAGACTTCTCTCGGCAAAGTATCACGATTTTTTTCAACAAAACCATGGACACTATATGTTACAGCGCCGGCATAGTGCCTAATCCTAAAAAAATACAATATCAGCTGGTTTATATGCAAAATTTGAACTATTTATCATTGAACATTCGATAAACGACCAAATGAATACAAGAAACTGTTTAACAAAAATAATATAGTACCCTCAACCCTAATGGAGAATGCTCCTATTAAATGGAAATAATGAAAAAATATATGACAGAAGAAACACCTTTTTAACTATGATGGGTTATGTTCACCGTCGTTAAAGTATTTTTTTTTACTCCTCGGACTTTTTTCGTAGGTTGGTTACACTGCTTTTGCCACTAGATTTTTATGTTGGCAACAAGGTCACTAGATTTAGTAACTTTTAAAACTCTATTTACTATTTTTGAGCCACGAAAGGGTAGTTTGATTTGAAACTCAATCGAACGAGCGTTGAGGATACCGAGAAGTGATGACGTCACAATAGAGCATTGAATCAAATCAAATAAAACAGAGTAAAAAACATAACCTCGCTTTTTTGTGATTCTTGTTTCTGGTTTGTGTGTCAAAATAGAAAAACTTTTAATAATAAGGGGTAATGGCCCTGAAATGCAGCATATACCTCAAATGCCCGCTTCACTCCATGACTGTGATTACTGGTGATTAGATCCGGGCAGAAAAAATGTATTTTCCAAACACACATTTGATTTTTTATGACGAATATTTTAGCTATAAGTATAAGACAAAAGCCGCTAAGTAATTTGTTGACTTATTGTCTGGTTTTTAATTTTGAGATTGAAATTTGTTTGTAGGTTAATTAAAAAGAGAAAGGTAGCGACAAAGACAAATTTCTCCCTCTTCTCGATCCTTCTGCTCTAAGAACATCGAGCTCGCTCTATGTTCTCGCTCCAAAGGAAAACAAACACTTTAGGGATCTCTCGGAGTGTCAATTCAAACACATTTGCAGCGCTCGGAGATCTCCGATGATCAAATCAAACGCACCAATAAAGAAACAACGTCAGTCGCCTCTCATTTCTGTCGCTAGATGGCGTCACCTGTCATTTATCATTAGTGATTTTCCAGGCTAATTTAAATAAGATTTGAGCTAGAACTAGTGTAGCTATACTTCTAGCCGAGCTTGTGGCGAGAAGGGACGACTATTATTATTGTTTACCGTCGCGCTCTGGGGCGACCTACAGATGATTAGCGGTGCCATTTGACTTACAGGAGAAGAAAACCCCCATTCACCATCATAAGATATCGCACACCCGCTAAAAATCGTTACAACTCAAAAAATCACATTTTTGAGATAATTCCATAGATCGATCAGAAATTAATCCTTCTAAAGAAGCGTTATTAATAATCTAAGGTTTTTTCTCAAAACTATAATTTTTAAGTTGTGACGCTTTTTTAGTGGGCATGCGATATGTGTATATGAAAATTGAAATATTTACAGGCAATGAATTTATGTATACAGGACCTGTGTGTCTTTATCTGTTGATTTATTTTTTGTTTGCATCACAAAACTATTGAAAGCAGTTTTAATTATTGTAGAACCCTTTATGACTGTCGTTAATTGCCAGGCAACATTGACACATATCAAACTAGAATCCTAACATTTTGAAGTTTAAAATATTTTTATATTTATAAGTATCTGTCAATTTTTGAAATAGTACCCATTGTTAACAGTGATAATGCGTGAATAGTTGTTTAATCTGATTTTTAAGAACTATCCATGAATTTTTAGACAAAAATCGACTTACTGAAAACTATGTAATGGCAGTAGAGAATCAGCTGCTAAACAATGAGAGTGACCAGCACAACATTGTTCTACTCTAGTTAGATATGCAGCATCACACTGAACATGAGGTTCTTCTAATAACGACAATATGCCGTGACTCTCATGTTCTAACAATTGACATATTGCTCTGAAAATTAAAAAATATATATATTATTTCTAAATATGAATCTTATATTATTAACACTATTTAACAAAAGAATAATGATTATTATTACGTACATATTATTGAAATAATCTATTTTCACCCATTCTAGGCCCTCTTTAATGATTATCGCTTGTTCTTCTTTTAAAGTAGAATTAATGATAAATTGTTGCAATTTTTCATTACAGTAATTTATCATAAGTTGTTCATAACCGTTGTTTTCTAGAATTTCGAACCCATAAAGATCTAAAACACCCAGTTCTTTTCGTTTTCCTGATGTTTTTGCCTAAAAAAAGATTAGTTGATTCGATAACTTAATATTAAATTAATAATCACTTTTTACCTTTATTATATCATTTATTTTATTTATTAGCCATGTAAATAGGCGACTGTACAAAGTTCTACATAGCGTATCTCTGATTTTTGCTGAATCTGTTGCATTTAAATCTGTTATTATACTGTCTTCTATCTGATGAGTTATCAAAGCCCTTTGTAGCCATCTGGGGTCTGCTCCCAACAGTTCACAGACCTCGAACAATTCTGAAATAATAGAAAAGTAAATATATCAAATACGATCCTGAGAAGTGGGACAGTTTTAAAATTATGTGTTTTTAAAAATGTATCGTTACTGGAATGCACAGGGCAGAACATGAACAACCAATTATTAATTTTCCTAATTAATTCACTGAAATAGGCAATTACCATACATTTTTGTTTTCTATTCAACTTATGTATAGAGGAGTTTCGACTTCTTATTCTTATATATTGCTTTAACATAGTTTCAACGTACTTTTACCGTTGTTTGAACATAGTTTTAACATTCTCTAAAAACGCTGATGTGATAAGCAAAAAGTGTAGTTTCCACAACCGACTGCCAAACTGTAAGGCATTATAAATTAAAAACAGAAAGAAAAAAAGATGAAGATTTCAAAGCCTAGTCAATGTGACCAACATGAAATTGTTAATAGTGGTATTTTATCATAAAATTGCACCCAATAACAATTTTTCTTCATAAAAAAATACACAATAAAATGAAATATCTGATTGTTAATTATTGACAAAATTAATTTAGTAATTCGTCTGATTCAGTACTGTGGCATTTTAATAATTTAAGAAACGTATACATAAGAATTAAATATAATTCTTGTACTTTGCTGGCGACTCAAAAGTTTGTATGAAGCTTGGGTCTCTTAAGTCTACAAAATAATTTATTCCAGTGGTGCAACAACAGACGGTTTGATATAATCAGCTGTTTCGTGGATTGTTCCATTGAACTATCTAAAATTGGCCTGTCTGTTCCTGTTAGATCATCAAGGCATAAATAAACATGATTTTATTGGCATATGAAAAATACAAAATAAACTACACTGGCCAGCAAAATTAACGCACTAGTAAATTATTTCGAATTATTTTTGGATATTCATATAAAAATGAAAATATATATTTTTATTTTAAACTGCCATAGTACACACATTCTAAATTTATACAGTCGGTTTTTTTTATCGAAGTCTATTTACCTTATCTTTATTTTGTTGGAATTCAGATAAAATTTGAATTACCATAGGTACCTCTTTTTCTTTAGGTTGTATTGCTAAAATTTATCATTTGCACTGAAAATTTACATTTGTGAGGTACAGTGAAGTAAAGTGTTTATTATGAAACGCCAATCTAGAAATTTGAAGAGTGTGCCCCGGGCAGTCATTTTGCTGGAAGAGGGATGGAGCTTTCGCAGAATTGAACAGAGATTTGGTGTATCGCATACATCCGTTTCTCGTATGATCGAACATTATAGGAAGACAGGTCAGCACTTAAGAAGACCTGGTCAAGGCAGACATCGCATAACTACGCAAGTTCAAGACCGTTTTTTAAGAGTCTCTGATTTAAGACAACGGTTTGTGACAGGAAGATTGCTGCAGACACAGCTACAGGAAGCAGATGGACTCAGAATTGCATCTGATACTGTTCGTCTACGCCTAGCTGAATCTGATCTGAGACCAAGAATCTCAACGCGAGGACCAGCTTTGACCCCAGAGCATCGTAGAGCAAGGTTAAATTTTTCGAGAGCACACATCGATTGGGCTGATGAAGATTGGGAAACAGTTCTTTGGTCAGATGAAAGCAGATTTTGTCTATACAACTCAGATAGACATATAAGAGTTTATTGAAGACCAAATGAAAGATATGCCCAATGTAACTTCCAAAACACCAGATTATTTGGTATAGGGTCAGTTATATTTTGGGGAGGAATCTCTTTAACTGCTCGTACTGACTTGGTGGTTATTAATAATGGCAGTTTAACAGCAGATAGGTACATAAGAGAGATCCTGCAAGAACATGTGATACCATTTGGCCCTTACATTGGTGAGAATATTTGTTTCAGCAAGATAATGCTAGACCACATGTTGCTCAGATTGTACAAAATTATTTTAATGAGGTTGGAATTGAAACTATGGATTGGCCAGCAAACAGTCCTGATCTTAACCCAATTGAGAATGTTTGGGACATGATTTACCACCATTTTCAAGAACTTCCTAACCCTCCTAACACTTTGAATGAGCTTACTGGAGATATTGTCCAAATATGGAATAAATTGGATGAAAATGGATAGGGACGTAATTTTAAGCATAAATAATCGCTGCCGAGCTGTTATTCAAAATAGAAGAGGAAATACCCGTTATTAATTATTTTTAACTAAAGTTAATATTTTTATTTTTTGAATTTTCTTGTTTTTTTTTCTTTATTTTTTTCTTGCCTTCTTTTGGAAATACCCTTATTAAGTTAGAATAAGAATATACTTAATTAAGACATAAAAATATTTGATCAACATTATGAAATAAAAAATATTTTTCAAAATATAGTAGTGGTGCGTTAATTTTGCTGGCCAGTGTATAATACAAATCGATCACCAAATTCAATAATAGCATATTTTAAAAATAGTAATGTTGAAGAAAATTGAGTTTAAAATTTTTGTTGATTAAGAGCATAAATAGGAATTCCAAGTTTGATGTAGATTATGATTTAGTTTTAGATAATGATTTGGTTTGATTTTTGTTTTTTGAGTTTGATAAGGTGTGCTACTGTTCACTAGACCATTAATTACAGTCTATACTGGCATATTTAAAAATGTGTCACTATTTTTTTTATTACTAAATCAATTCACACAACTCAAAAGTGTCACTATTGCCCAAACATAAGGAAACCTCCTCTAAAATATTAAATGGCATACTGATAATGTGCCACTGTTGGTGCAGTATAAATACAAAGCTTATTAAGATACTTTAGTGACACATTCGCCAACTTAAGGAATATATGCTAACTAAAATTGTGCCAGTCTTGATCGAAGAAAAGGTATTAAATTACACGTTTGATGCTACATTTATCTATAATTTTCGAAGTTTTTTAGTTGTGCCGCTATTAGTCTCTGTGAGCGAAATTGTTAAAAGGGCAGATGCTTAATCTGCCCATTCATTCCCAGAATCTTAGGTCAGCTTATCAGTGTGAAATGGATTTTATTTCATCCACTATAAAATTTTCTAGCTAGCTCAGCAATTATTAATAATTAATGATTTTTAATATTGTACCTAGTTAATAATTTTTGATATATTTTGCTATTTTCTATTAATTATTATTACATTAATGTATCTTTTATTATTTTTAATGTATGTAAATTTAAATAACATAATATATTGTAATTAATTTAATGAACATTGACCTGTAAATAACTAAATATATAAATTTAGTTAATATCTTACTTACCATAATCATTATTTATGGAACAACCCTCAGTACCGTCAATGTTACTACAAGGCACATACTGCAAATTACCTAATTTCAAAATAATTGCTAAAACGCGAAAAATATCTATAATTTCGGTATCGGTAAATCCAAGCAATTCTAGAGCACCTCTTGTGTAAACAAACAATGATTTGTCTTCATCGTCGGATAGGGTGGGTTGGTTATTTTCTGTTAATAAAATGGTATAGAGTTCCACGTTACGTTGTAACTTGAGGGTTTCTAAAATATTACATTAATATAAATCCTTGTAAAAAACAATTAAAATTAAACTTGATTCTATCAGTTATAAAAAATCTTAAAAGAAAAATTATTTGGCAAATTTGGTAGTGGAATTATATATATTAAATTATATAAACACAATATATGGACCACGTTATGTAATTGTGAACTAAGCGACAATTACGTGTTTTCGAGAAACAGGAATAGAAAACTAGTATTTCCTTGGCAAATATGAAAATGTCCTTAAAATCGGTGAAATAGGGAATTTTAAATAAGAATAAGTTTTATAATATAAGTTTCAATGATTATTAAAGGATGGCACCATTTACTCGAAATTTTGAATTGCATAATGCGGTCCATATTATAATTTAAATACATAATTTTTTGACAGTTTATAATTGTACTTACTTAGTAAATGAATATCAGCTCCTGACAAAAGTTGGTAAAAGATGTGAAAATTTCTGTCTGATGATGCGAGACTGGTAATTCTTGCCTAATTTCAAAACAACAATGATTAAATACATATTTTTTATAGCCAATTAAAAGTCAATGTTATTTGTGAATGAGATCGTTTACTTACTTTATCAAGAAAATCTGTGAGCATGAAAACATTTTTAATTTAAAAAACCAAGTATTTAAAAAACAAAAGTAAAAAATATGACAAAATAAATATCTAATTTGTCAAAACACATATCATTTTAACAAACAGGAAAATTACTTACAATGTTTAAGGTGGCCACCTATAGGATCTCCTCTGAAATTGAATTCAATATCTAGGAATTTTCCCTAAAAAACGGAAACATTCAATTATATATTTTTTTATTCAAATTTAACATTAAATGGACTTACAAATCTTGAGGCGTTATCATTTTTCACAGTTCTGGCATTTCCAAAAGCTTCTAAAAGTGTATTAGCTTGAACTAAACGGTCCTTCACAATTTTAGTTTCAGGACTATCACCAGATACTAAAACTAGGAACTGTAAAACTATTCTAGCAGCTTCTGTTTTTCCAGATCCACTCTCCCCTAAAAATATGGAAAAGGGTCATTGACTATAAATACCAAAAAGTTTTATACAAATGGGTAAGTTGTATCTTACATTTAAAAAAAAAATAAATATATTTTTGATTAAAAGTTCTGCATCACTTGTGAATCCATAATCAAGTATTACATTTTGTAAAATGTAGGTAGTATACAGGGAAAATAAAAATAATGATTTATAATGAAGAGTAAAATACTTTTAAATTTCATAATAGAGCATAGTAATAATTAAAATGTTGATAGGAATTTAAAAATATGCTTAAAAATAAATCACTGTATAAGTATATTAATAAGTGACAAGATATCTCAATGAAAAGTAATTGATTATTATTACTGTGTTCGAAATTGAGTTTTTAGTCTCTAGTTATATTATAATACATTTTTACCTGTTACAATTATGCATTGATCCTCATTTCGGTCATTTAGCCATCTATAAGCTGTACCAGCAATGCCATATCTAGAAAATATTACTCTTTAACACATTTGCTATGTTACCAGTCGCATATGTCTTCATTATGTTACACCAGGCAGTGATTGTGTCATCTATTATGTTGCATCGAAAGCTGTATCTTGAGAACAGCTTTTCCTACAGCATACCAGGCATATGTATCTGGTACCACTGCAATGAAAAAATCACTCACCAGACACATGCGCCTAGTACAGTGTTTTTGAATAAGATCCCTATGACTGGTATCGCATTGAAAGTGTTTAAACAATTCAGAAAACACCAAATAAGTACTACTATTGTTAATAAAATCATCTAAGTCAATTTGAAAGTATTAAAAATGCATAAACTTAAATACTGTGAAAGGAACTAAATCACATTATAAAAAGATATAGTCATTAGGTCTAACTCAGAGACAAGTTATTCAAATTAAGGACACTTCCTGTAAAATATTTATGTATTATTAAAAATAAGGTTAATATGAGTAAATGTAAAACAGAAGGAATGTACATTGTACATTAATACATTCATCATCACCTTACAAGAATCTGTAAGTTATTGTCCCAGTATCTTCATCTAACAACATAAGTAAAAAGTAAGATCTCTGAAGCATCACTAGGGTGTATTTATAAACAGATCTCAGCTGAGTCAGACTTGGGTGAGTGGCGCTTGAATGAAAATGGAAGTTCCATTACAATTCCTTCTAAGTTCCAGGTGGTTCCGGTGTTACACCAAAATTTAGAGATTGATAATTGTAATTCTGTATCTGTTAAGTACATTTACGAATTTGTTATTACCCATCTCTAAATTCACATGAACTTCAATTCTCGTTTGAGGAAGACTCAGCTGAGTCAGACTTGGCTGAGATCTGTTTATAATATGAAAACCCATATTATTGGGTTAAATAGTTCCTGTTTAGTTTTAGCAAACATTCAGAGCTCTTGTATAATAATTAATAACATCATAGTTCTAATGATTCAAAAGATATTCATTTATCTGATATTTATGTAGAGTTAAAATCAATTATTTAACTAAATATTTGTATTAATAGGGAATCCTTTTATTTTAATAATAAAAATACTGTTATACCTATTTGAGAATGTTTTTTTTTTATCAAAATACTTTACTAGGTAATTTTGTAAATACATATTCAGTATTTTATATCACAAAGAGTATTAAAGGAGGCCTTGGTGAAATTCTGGTTTACTTTGGTGTTTATTTTTGTGGTTTTCCCCTTGCTACACAACTTACAGAGCAGACAGTATTTGAACACTTTCAGATAAATGTGCAAAATGTATTTTTTACTTTATTATTGAAATCTCTATCTAGGGAATAATGAATTAAGACTACTGAATTATTGTGGCCCAAAGTACAATTCAAATGAACAAAAATGTTAAGAATGAAAACTTACATGTGAGGTGGCAGCTGGAATGGTCCTCTTTTAACATAGGCCTCGACGAGATCAGCAGAATAAAGGGCAAGTTTTTTATAGGGATTAACTGAGATGAGCACATTTCCTATGTAAGTATAGATGTGGTCTCTCTTAAAACGCTGTTGCAAATTTCCTACAAAGGAGTCTTCGGTTAAGGGTTCAAGCAGGACAGAATCCCAGGCTCCAATTTCCTGCTCTAGGTTGAGCATCCTGGCCAAGGTTCTGGCTGGAGCGCCGCCAGGGCGGCATCTAGTCCTTAAGTTGCTTTTCAGTGTGCTCCAAAATTTATCTCTGATTCCAATCAAAAATCAAATTCGACAAAAAGGGTATAAAACGATTTGTCAAACAACATCATCATCACCATTGTTTTGGAGATGGATTAGGAGAAGATACCGATTAAACCCATTTTTAATTAAGTTAATAAATTAAAGAGACTTGAACGGGATAAACTTGTAGAATTTTTTACTCAGTTGTCATTTTTGACACTGACATTAGTGACATTTGACTGGCTGATGGATGTATTAAACGGTTTTTCATCAGATCAAAATCCCAGTAGTTCAAATTACAATGCCGATAATGATTTGCTGTCAAATTGTATAATCGATACAATAACTTAGAAGAATATTGAATAGATGGCGCCACCAATATCATTTCTTTATAAAATGGACATAAACAGGAAGGTACGTGCCCAAACGTGCGTGACAGCAGCACCAGCACTAACTAATTCATGATTAAATATTGGGTGCTATGATTGAACGTTTACGTTATCCGTAACGTACATGTTAGGCCGAGTTTTAACAGTAAAGAGACAAATTCGTATGATGTAAAGTCTTTCATAACACATTATTGTTATTTTCCGCCTGTTATGTTCTAATTTAACAGGTTTCCATCATACGAACTTGCCTCGTTACTTTTAAAATTCGGCCTAACATGTACGTTACGGATAACGTAAACGTTCAATCATAGGACCCATTTTCTGTAAATCTTGAAGTTTAAGCGAATATTAATTTTACTGCTGCAGGATTAAATTTTGGTCACGTAGCATCGGAATCAAAAAGAGTTTGAACGCTACTTCTGTTTGGGAGTTTGGAAATAATAATCATCAAATCATAACCTTATATAAAATAATAATCCTATTTTTATGTTTGCGGTTGATATAAATTTATGTGGATTATAAATAAATTTGCAGTAGAAATATGGTATGAGGGAAAACATTTGTAATTTTGCCGAAAACACATTAACTAATATGAATCATGATTAATTTGTATTTGTATTTAATTTTCGTTTGAAACCAGCAACTCTTTCATAGATAAATATTCTGTTCAATAAGCAATATTTTATTGTTTCCTGATATAATATGTACCATTTTCTTGCATAACAGCAGCATTGCATTTCCATATTTATTCCCATTTGCAAGCAAAATAGAATTAAATCTGCACATTTATAATATGTAGGAAAATTAAAGATAGTATCGACAAATCGCAAAACAACGAACGAGTATGAATTACTGCGCAAGCTTTCTCCTGAGACACCTCTCGCCGAGGTGGTGCAGGATAATTTACTCCATGTCCTCTGCTCTGCCCTATTTGAACGTAATAGAGTTTACACGCGGAAGAGTTACATACTTTGATTTTCTCTTACTATACGGAGAATGGTCACACTGAGCAGCTTTCTGAGTGCCTTTTAAAAGGAGATAGAAAACTCCTCCATTTTGATGCCTTATTACGTGTTGCCTACATCTTGGCGCAATATTTTTAATATTTTGCTTTCTGCGGTCAGTGTCACAGAATATTATTTTTGGAGTCACAGTTTATTGCTAAAGAATCAATTAGCTCACTCGGACTAGTTGAAAGTTCCAAAATAACATCCATTCCAGGGATACAAATTCAGGATGCGCAGAAGACTGCTGTTTTATTATAGGCGGTTGTCATATATTGTATTATCCGAGTTGCGCAGTGTATAAACTGGAACATTGAGAATAAAAGTGCCGACGCAGAGTGAGCGAACTGATTCTTTAGCTATAAACTGTGGTAAAGGCAACAAAATGGCCGCGCCCTATGTTGGGCAGCAATAAACTGTGACTCCAAAAATAATATTCTGTTACACGGACAGCAGCAAGCAAAATATTTAAAATATTGCGCCAAGATGTAGGCAACACGTAGTAAGGCATCAAAATGGCGGAGTTTTCTATCTCCTTTTAAAAGGCACAAGCTGCGCAGTGCGACCATTCTCCGTATAGTAAGAGAAAATCAAAGTATGTGGTTGGTTGGACCTCTCTCTTGCACCGCATAGTAATCAAAGTATGTGGCGATAGTGTAATTCCGCGCACGCGGAAAGAGTTGAACGATCTCGGCATTACTGACATTTAGAATTTGAATTTTACACCTATACCTTGTTGCAGATTTCCATTCTTGTTTTTCCGTTTGCTTTTATCTTTTAATTTTGAGGACAAGGAAAATCTAGATTCACAAAAAACAAACAAAATAATCAGAAGTTAAAGAATATTTTTATTCATTTCTAAAAATGTTCATTGCTATCAAAATTTGACATCATCCTAAAATAACCCAAATTTACTTTTTCCTAGATTTAAAACAAATGGTACAGAACGAGACGGAGCAGCAATGGTGTCGGACATGCGTATTATTTTCCAACTATACTACAAGATTATCTATTTTTTTTCTAATCTAGTCCTTGCTAAACATGTAAGGGATGTTGAAAAATATAGTAAAATTATAATTAATTGTCTATTTAAATCTTTTAATTTTCTGATGTCTACTATATTCTACGGCTTATTCGAAAAATTTTAAGATTGAATAAAACACAAACAAGGATTAAATTATTTTAATATTTACAATTACAGAAATTGGTTTAGGTATTTGGTAACATGAAATCGAAAAAAAGGGATGTTTCTTTTATATAAAATGGATTTAATTTATAAATAAATAATGTCAAGTGAAATATTTAAAAATTGTCTTACTAATATCATTTTTTATTTAAAACTCAACAAACATAAAATTATTTGAATAAATACAAAAACATTTATAAAAATTAGAGAAAACTTAAAAACAAAATATGGCAGAATATTATTAAAATAAATAATAAATATTTTTGGAAGGAGAAAATACACTGAAAAAAATATAGCCAAATTATTCGACTGTTGTTTAATAGTACATTATACACTTATAGGTCGAAAAGCGAGCTATTATTTACCGAGCACTTTTATATATAATTTGCGATGAGGTTTATAATAGCCTTCTCAACCAAAATATTTAGGGCCATTCGCACCGCTAGTAGTTAAGAAATAAGCTAAGTTTAAATTGACATTGTCAGTTGAAAAATGTTATTTTAAGCTTGGCTTATTTCTTAACTATCAGTGGTGCAAATGGACCATAGACTTTTTTTACTACTGATATATTACCATATTTGATTTGATTAGATTTTGATAAACCCAGCTTTAGTTATTTCCTACTTGTTTTTTAAATATTTCGAAATATCGAGTAATCTGGGAGTTTAGTTGTCAAATTAACCAAATGAAACTAATGGAATTCAATTTCATTATTTACCTAGGTGTTTTTTTATTATCAATATTTAGCTAGGCTAAGAAATATTACTTCTCATTAGAGGAATGGAGTAAATAATGGTGATTACTCATGTTAGTAGTAAAAAAAATTGGTATCGTTTAATATACTTTTATAACGAGTATTACAAAAAAAAATGCTTCTAAAGTAGGCCATGACCGATAAAGACAGATATGAGACATGCCCGAACTGTCATATAAAAAGAAGAAGATTTGCAGGGCTGGTATCTCAGCCCTGAAGATTTGTATGTTCCGGCATGCTGACATGCATGTTTTTTTCAGTGACTTACTTTAGAAATATTTTTTGTGGCTCCATAGATAAAAATTAAATAGCCAGTCAGTCTAGTTAGAGTAGTGTCAATTACACAATGTATCATAAAAGATATAACAAATTCCTCATTTTCCAGGGATAATTCAATAAGAGTTGTGTTATATATTTATAAATAAATACCAGAAGTATCAAACGTAGCTTTCATTTTGGGACGAGTAAGCTAGAAATGAGTCAAGTAGTTTCGGTTCTACCAACTCTTGGGCATCTTGAGCACTTAAGACGTCACTTCCGCACATATCGACGATTTTCCTAAGTGTTGCCTGAAATAAACAACAAATTCGTTAATTGACGATAATTTTAAATTGACTTCAAGTGTTGTAATCAATTATAAAGGCAATAGTTTATGTAGGTATTTATAATATTTACAAAAGCTTGACTAATTTATAAAAATTTATTATTGAACTTAAAACTAGTCAGTCCAAATTTGATTTCATGTTATTTAACTCAAATAAAAATGTTTATATTATGGGCGCATTTCAAATCAGTTAATGATCGGGTTTCAAGCATTACCATAACATCATCATCCTTCTATCCTTTCTTGAAAACTTATTATGGCAAATTAAAGTTTTAAAAAAATCGAGTTAATCAACTTTAAACAAAATTTTTGGATTTTAGCACATAATATTTAGTCCAGGAGCAAGATACTGAATACTGTTTTATTCAAATAACAAGATTATGATTTCCAGATCTGACCCTCTTAACTTTAAAATCAGTTGTTAACAAAACACAGTTCTAGAACAAAAGTTATTTGGACTGGCTATTTTTTAAACAAAAACACAGTATAAAAAATATATAGTTAAATGTTTTTTTTAATTACCATATACTAGGGTGATTCATTTCCGCAAAGTTTCTTTTTCGGTACTCAAGCAAAATATTAATCTACCTATAGAAAAAATCACCAAGTTTGTGCTCTTAATATCAATTTTAAGTTCTTACTATTTAAATTTAAAGTTTTACCATTTAAAATACATGTAAATTTTTTTTTTAATTTCTAATGATTACCCACCTTTTACAATAATGCAAATCGGTTTGATGGACCTTGTGGGGAATTTCATGCTCTTCGAAATTGCTTCATAGTTTCTTTGTGTAACTCGCACTGGTTCACCAGTAGGAGTCATCAAAACACAGTTTGTGAAAAAAACTTTTTTTTTCATTTTTTTTGGGCAAATCGCCAAAAGTAGGGAGAAAAGAAGGACTGACTCATAAAAAAAAATTATTCGACCAATATTTAATGAATTTACAGCCATTTGTAAACCTGAAAATGTAAGAAATTGATAACTCATAATGTTATTTAGATTATATTTTTCTATTGATTGCCATTATATTTCCCTACACTAAGAACTTTTTTTAGAATTATTATGATTTCTCACTCATAACGAATATAATTTCGAAGAGCTTGAAATTCCCCACAAGGTACATCAAACCGATTTGCAATATTTTAAAAGGTGGGTAAGCATTAGAAAATAAAAAAAAACAACATTTTTTTACATGCATTTTAAATGGTAAAACTTTAAATTTAAATAGTAAGTACTTAAAATTGATATTAAGAGCTCAAATTTGGGGAGAATTTTTTTTTTCTATATGTAGATTAATATTTTGATTGAAAACCGAAAAAAAAAAAGAAAATTTTGCGGAAATGAATCACCCTACTATATACATATAATTAGAAACATTTGTTTTATGTTTCAAAATTAATTCTAGAAAATAATTATGGAAGCCAATGACCAAATTTTTGATAAACTTATTTAAAATTAAAACATTTAACTACAATGTCGGTCAGGATATATAACGAAAAACAGTGGCGTGCGGAGATATTTTTGGAAGGGGAAGCGATTGTATAAAAATACAGCATACCAGTAAGCACAGCGCCGCAGGCGAAAATTTTTCGCGGCACCTTCACCATTTTGACAAATTCTTGTTTTTTCTTTCTCAGTACAACGGATATTCGAGATTGAGATTTTTGAAGTGTTACTATTACTTTATTATCTAGTTTAGTACTAGAAGCTATAAAAAAACTTACCATTAAAAAGCTTCCTTGGTATATTTAAACGTAAAAAAAATTTAACTGAAGTTTTTTTTATTTTTTTTCCAGCATTTTTCGCACAGTTGACACAGCAGTTGACATTTATTTATACGTATGATCTATTCGCCTATCCTAAATGGCTGCAAATTTGTCTATAACATCGTCGTAAAATTTTCTGATAACTGTTTAACAAGCTGTTTTTTAATGGATATTAGGGCTAAATTAGAAGTCTGTCTCCACTTGTTGAATTTTGTATAAAACTTTTAATGCGCTTTAAAGCTGAAAAACTTCGCTCAACTGACGCACTTGTGGCTGGGATGGTTAGTACTAATTCACACAACTTGACGACTTCAGAAAGGGACTTATTTAAACCAGTTGTTATAAGAAAAATTAACACATTGATGGACGTCTTTTTATCACTAATTTCAGTTATGACATAAACAACACTTAACAGGGACTTTAATGCTGGAATATCGAAAAAAATTCCATAATTTAATTTTAGTGAATTAAAAGCTTTCGATGGAAATTTTGATGAATCGTAGTTACTAATATTAAAATTGCAAAATTCAACAAATTTTAATTCGTTAAAGTTTTGAAATCGAGAGTTCATTTGTTGTAAAATATTATCAAAAATTTCGGCGTATAATCGACGACGCCAACATTATCAATTCTAATTCTCTTTCTTTCAGGTTCTAAGCCAATGTTTTGAGTCTTATTCCAAAAGTGTTCAAACTGATCTCGTTTTTTATTCATTTTATTTTTAAAATCATCAGTTTGTTTAATGCAAAAGCCATAATGTCATTTGACTTTGTCTGTAAAATGTCGAATAAAATGTCAGTAAAAGGGAAAATCTCTGCAAAAATGTTGAGCAAAAAATTGAAATCAAAGTTTTGTTTGAGCCAATGCAAATACCCTTTAGCAGCAGTAACAGTTTCAGCATCCCATGTTTCTTTATTATCCCAAACGTCTTGAAAAAAAGTGTATCAAAGAATCACGGTATTAAAACACTGTTTGCACTAAACGTCCATTGTAGTTCCATCGCGTCGGAGCAACTTTTGGAAACCTTTTTTGAACGTGAATGTCCAAAGCGCGAGTTCTTTTCGATGACTTTGAAAAGAAGGAAGCCAAACCACTAAGCGTCGAAAATAAAACTTTGCAATCTTTAATATTATCCATGCTTCGCGATGAAACCAAATTAAGTCTATGTGTTATACAGTGAACGAAAATTGCATGTATAAACTTCTCTTTTACTTTAGCTTGAATGCCTCCTAAATTGCCAGCCGTTACGGCAGCACCATCGTAGCTCTGGGCAACAAGCTTAGAACCACATTCTAAACTTGAAATAATAGGTCTTTTCCTTTGCATCGAAAATGTAGCACTAAGCTACCCCACTTCTGGAAATATCGTTCCATTTATACAAATTGTATGGATAGAACGATATTTTTAGGAGTGACATAGCTCAGTGCTACACTTTCGATGTAAAGGAAAAGACCTACTGTCACAAACAATTTTAAACAATGCATCTGCAGTTCGTTCGCTAGTGACGTCCAAAAATCCTAAGAATCGCTCTTGAAGAGTGCCATCCAATACATATCGCACAACAATGGATAATTGACTTAAGTTTGCTACATCTGTGGTTTCATCAAGCGCAATTGATACGATTTTTTAATTTAATAATTTTGGATTCTGTTTGAGGTACCTCGGAAAGTCGTCGAATCAATAAAATGATTGTTTAGGGTATCATCGTATTTTGCTAAAAAACTTAGAAGGTCCATGTAATCTCCTCGATTGGCGGATCTACTTGCTTCATTGTGACTCGTAAAACATAGTTCATGCTCTCCCAGGAAACAAGTTACATCTATTAATCATTGTAAGATGTCCCTATTTTTTTTTGTGAATTTTGTTGATTATTTTTAAATGATTGTCCAAACTATGTTCAATGCGATAGGTCCCGAATGTTTTTTCTTTAATTGTAGCAATTATATGAGATTTGCTATTTACATGTCGTTTTATACTTTTGTGGAAATTATTCAAGTCTGTAATAGCGACTGAGTTCCAATGTGTTTTTTCGGCTATATTAAAAAATAGGCAAGGCCAGCAAAACAATTTCTTCAAAGTTTTGCAGCCGGTTAACCATTCATACTTTTCATAGAACCCTACGTCAAAATGCCTGGTAAATTTATTTGCTGACTTTTCTACCTTCGTCTCTAAATTGATAGGATCCTTTAGTCTACTAGAATTAATAATGTCCGTTTTCTCTTCAAAATTTCTACTTGAAAATCCTTTTTTTAATAAAGAGCACACAATACAGACACAATTTACCACATTATTATTGTTCATAGGCACAGTGCCTAATTCCTCAATTTTATAAAAAGAAAAACAACTACGAAAAACAAACCGAAATCTGTCTAAAGTCTACGATTTTCCTCACACGTTAATTCGCGGTGCCATATGCGTAAGGCGACGTAAAAATCGCTGCCTCTCGACCGTATTTCACGTGCCCAAACAGACTGACTACTGTGTCGCGGCAAAGCAGGGTTAATAAGATTAAGCGAAATCAATTGGAAGATGAGCCGGCTTTTTCAAGAGGCGCTTCCGCCGACGGACTTGAAGTACCTATATGGTGTGTGCGTTTACACAATTAATTTTCTCATGGGTGGTGCGTGCGTTTACACATTACACCAATAAGTTGTTAGTACATTTACGAAGTTTACGTAATGTTTAAGAGAAAATATGGTACCTAATTTAATATTAATTTCTATACATTGTAAACTGAAAAATATTTATTTTTAAATCTCAAAGTGTAGGGAAGCGGTGCTTCCCCCGCTTCCATGGACCGCACGCCCCTGACGAAAAATATACAGACAAGTTTAGTAATGTTATTCATTTGAATGGTAAACAAATTGTATGTTTCCACATTACCTAAATAATAATAAAAAACGAGGTAAATACTGAAATATTTTTTTCTACATCCGTATAGATATCTATTAGCTTATCTACGCACAGATTACAAAACGAAAAAGTATGCTATTGCCTTCAACTGATATTTCATATCCATTCTAGGTAGTGAGATCACTACAAAAAAATTAAATCCACAAATCACCGTTCATATTTTGATCAACCGACTGCTATTATTTTTAAAATTTTAAATAAGTTACAATTCTGTCAAACTAATTGTCAGTATATTTTTTAGTTATTGAGATTAAACATACATTATAATAGGTTATTTTTGTGTAGAAACGATAAATAATAGCATTTCTGTTTTAATTTCGTCTATAATTATAAATAATTTGTTAATTTAAATAAAACTTTATGAAGTCAATTTAATTACGAATATTAAAGCAACAAAAATAAAAAAAATAGGTGGTTCTGTGGTTAGCGTCCTTGCCTTCCACACTCAAGATTCGAGTTCGATTCTCGGATGAGGAATAATTAAATAAACTTTTTTTTTCTTTTCGTTTATTTTATTTTAAAAATTATTAAAAGTCAAATTATTTTAAAATTAGTTATTTTGTCTTAATAACCTAAAATATTTTTTTTATTTGTAAATTTTTATTAGTGGGTCGTAGAAAAAATATTCTGCACAACTCGAGTGGATTGGCCATCATATCCACTCTTGTTGCACAAACTACTCTTGTGTTTTTGTTCACGGTTGTTTAACTTATTTGTTTAAAAAACTAAACTAATGGAAAATATTAATGTATTCTAATATTTTTTGAACCTAATGTTTTTATGCGTTTTAAAAATGATTCAATAAGGCATATAAAAAAACAAAACTAAAATCAGCCACATTTTAATGGAGTCTTTATAGCCAGATTTCCTAGTTTTACATTTTTTTGATAAAATTATTTTGGGATCGTTGGAAAAATATTGTACATCACTTGTGTGAAAGTGATTCTTCATCTATACCTTGACGGGCACATTTAATATACCTATATATGCGTGAATATCATTCTAAAACTTACCAAGGCAGCCACCAATACAGCATCACTATCGAACCTTTCTTCTTTCTCCCTACACATTTTGACTAGTTTTTCTACACCTCCTAACTTTACAACTTGCATCGAAGCTTCCTTTTCTCCACATAACCTAGACAGAGCGATAATACTCTTTTGTTGCAGTCTTTTCTCTACATCTTGGCTACCCATGTCCTGTAACACAACATCAAGAATTACATGCTGCAAAAGTAAGAAAACTGTTTTGACTTTGGATAACTATTATAGTTTGTATCTTATATGATTTTTTCTTTTGGTTTTTTTGTATACCAAATTGATGTATTTACATGTGTTTATGTACATGTAAAATGAAGAGTTACAGTTGGAAAAAATAACTTCTAATAGAAAAGAGTAGAAAGATAATAAAATGTCATACTAACCGTAGCAAAATTAATTTTAAGAAAGTATAGTAACGCTGCTGGAGCATTGATTTCAGTCAACTGCTTTCTCGCCACGTCCACGGCTGATAGATTTGCCAGTAAAGTTGCTACTTGTTCTAGAAGATAGATGGAAGCTCCAGGACCTCGAGATTCAATACTTTCCATGAGTACGCTGGCTGTATCGCAACTAATCATATGTTTGATCGATTTAGAATCCATAGTACTTAAATTTGCTAGAGCAGCTGTACAAAGAAGGAGGTTTTGACAACATCTTGTAGTGGCTGCGAAGTTCGTTAAAGAACGAACTAATTTTTTGGAGTAATCTTGCAAACCTTAAAAAAATATATTTATTAAGATATTATACTGACTTTCTTCATATTTGCAAATTACCTTTAACTGAATGATTATCTTCTAGCCAAGGAGCGGTAACTTGAGCCAATAAAGCTACTGCTTCGGATCTCTCTGGTTCTGGCCTGGAATGCTCGTCCAAAATATCAGCAATAATCTGAACCCCAGAAAACTTCTCGAACTGTCTAACGGCTGAAGAGCTACTACACAACGTTGACAAGGCTCTCAAGAGTAGACTTCTGACAGAAGAACCTTCGCATTTTTCACAAAGGATCAGCAGAATCGGAACCACGTCAGCTTTGGTAAATAGCTCCACTATCTCTTCGTTTCTTAAAGCTATGGAAGTTATCCCTGTGATAGTAGCCCTAAGATCTAATTCAGAATTTGGGTATTCCAATTTATTGACTAGGTTTTTTATTTCTTTGGAGAGAACTTCTTGTCGGATTTCTTGCCAATGTGTGAAGAGTATCGAACTAAGTTTTAAGCAATCTTCTGTTCTTGCTGAGCGAATTTGGTCGCACAGTTGAAGAATATTCGAGGATATTTGGTTTGTATGAGTTTTTATAAAGTCTGTGATGTTTCCGGTTAGGCTTTGGACTAGGGGATTTATGTTTTTGAATTCACTGAAAATTAATATTCATATATTCCTAAATATTCTTAAATATTCCTAAATATTCCTAAATATTCCTAAATATTCCTAAATATTCCTAAATATTCCTAAATATTCCTAAATATTCCTAAATATTCCTAAATATTCCTAAATATTCCTAAATATTCCTAAATATTCCTAAATATTCCTAAATATTCCTAAATATTCCTAAATATTCCTAAATATTCCTAAATATTCCTAAATATTCCTAAATATTCCTAAATATTCCTAAATATTCCTAAATATTCCTAAATATTCCTAAATATTCCTAAATATTCCTAAATATTCCTAAATATTCCTAAATATTCCTAAATATTCCTAAATATTCCTAAATATTCCTAAATATTCCTAAATATTCCTAAATATTCCTAAATATTCCTAAATATTCCTAAATATTCCTAAATATTCCTAAATATTCCTAAATATTCCTAAATATTCCTAAATATTCCTAAATATTCCTAAATATTCCTAAATATTCCTAAATATTCCTAAATATTCCTAAATATTCCTAAATATTCCTAAATATTCCTAAATATTCCTAAATATTCCTAAATATTCCTAAATATTCCTAAATATTCCTAAATATTCCTAAATATTCCTAAATATTCCTAAATATTCCTAAATATTCCTAAATATTCCTAAATATTCCTAAATATTCCTAAATATTCCTAAATATTCCTAAATATTCCTAAATATTCCTAAATATTTCTAAATATTCCTAAATATTCCTAAATATTCCTAAATATTCCTAAATATTCCTAAATATTCCTAAATATTCCTAAATATTCCTAAATATTCCTAAATATTCCTAAATATTCCTAAATATTCCTAAATATTCCTAAATATTCCTAAATATTCCTAAATATTCCTAAATATTCCTAAATATTCCTAAATATTCCTAAATATTCCTAAATATTCCTAAATATTCCTAAGTATTCCTAAATATTCCTAAATATTCCTAAATATTCCTAAATATTCCTAAATATTCAAGACCTTGATAATAGTCGGCTATTTTTGTTGAGTCTAAATCTCGAGCATGTTTTAATATCAATTTGATGAAACATAATTTTAGGCAATAATAATCTGATTAGAGCCCGAGACCTTTAGCTCGAGGGCTTTAATCAATTAATTATTAATGCCAAAATTATGTAGAAGCAAATTGTAAAGTGTTCAAGAAATTAAGCAATAACAATAATATCGCTGATATTTGGTCTAGGGAAATAGTCCTAAATATTTATAAATATTCCTAAACAGCATAGACATACAGAAGTGGGTAATTCTTTGATGTATTTTATGACTAAATATTTATATAAGCATGGGTCCGCAAACTCTTCGTTACCGATCTACAGGGTGTTGAAATTTAAACTTTTTTGGTTTTAATTTGTAGATACAAGATACGACTTCAAATTCATACTGTTAAAATCAATTAAAAGAAGATATTATCCACAACAAAGCCAGAGCCTTCTGTAGATCATTTTAAAAATGTTACTTTCATTTAGCGAATTACATTTTTTGTAGATACAAAAACCTACAGGAGACGATAAAGTTTCTAAATAAAACTAAGAATTCATTTTGTATTTTATAATGTACAAACGATGCATCACAAAAAAGTTCAGGGAAAAAAAGCAGCATGATTCCTGAAAAAATATCACCCTGGAGATTCTCACGACCAATTGTCATCCCAAATAATGTAAGCCCTGCAGCGTAACCTAGATTCCAAATTTGATCTAAATATCTCAAAAACTGCAGTATATATGAAGAAAAAATCTTGAATGTTCAACACCCTGTAGATCAGTAACGAATTATTTGCGGACTTATGTTCATATGAACTTTTAGTCATGAAATAAGCCGCCGAAAAATTATCCCTTTCGTATGTAGGTACCTGATATTTAGGAACAGTCAATCTAAATTATATAATTTGCCAAATTTACTTAAATAATTAATTAATTCAATGAAGAAACATTAAAAATACCTGATTTTAAGATTATCGTACTCCATCTCAATACATCGCGC
Organism: Psylliodes chrysocephalus; assembly: GCA_927349885.1. Taxonomy (NCBI): domain Eukaryota; kingdom Metazoa; phylum Arthropoda; class Insecta; order Coleoptera; family Chrysomelidae; genus Psylliodes; species Psylliodes chrysocephalus. The sequence goes on along the minus strand of OV651822.1, from coordinate 45,274,706 downwards.
ATGTGAAATAACGCCCCTGACTATGGTAGTAGAACAAGCCGCAAGGTGTGATACTTTCTGATTTAGCTCCCCCACTATAGACTTGCATTGCAGCGTCGTCATGCACTCCTGGTCGTAGTTCTGTCTCGCTTCTTTCATCCACATTTCTAGGGCTTTGTTGTCCAGGTCAGAGTAGCCATCGGTGGGAATCGGGGGAACCCTAAAAGTACACGGAAACCTGTGAGTTTTGTGAGAAACGTAGGGTATCGAGGGAAGTAGGTATATTTCAGAAGTGGGGCAGAAGTAATTAAGAAGTGGGAAAAAATCGAAATGGGGTTAGTTGTGATTTAGGGGAGTTCGGATTTTCTGGGAATTAGGAATTTTAATGTAGGGGTTGGGAATTATCTTATTATCATAACAATATGGGTACGTCGTATGTAAATAATGTAATTGTTATGGTTAAAAATGTGGTGTTTGTTCAATAGAATATTCGTAATAATGGGACGAAATGTTATTTTCATTATACCTATCTTTACATTGCGATTGCACAGGAAAATGTTTCCTGTGCGCTAAGTATATATTTTTTGCCCAGCAACACTAAACAATGCCTGTAATATTACAACAGTTGTCAGATTTTTTAATTGTTTTTAAACATATCGTCGTTGTTTTGGCTATTGGTCGTATCTCAAATTCACAGTAATATCCAGGAGGCCCTTAATAAGATTTTTCGTGTAATGAAACACTTTATTACTGATAAATTTTAAAGCAAGTTGGTTTGTTTCCTCTGATTTTCTGATGTACTTTGATCATTCTGGGAGCTATGTACATTGCAGTTTATATTGTTCGATGTTAAAGATGTTTTTTTTACAAGTTTGTTGGAGTTACGATCAATAGCCATAAAAAAATATGCCATATTGATTACAACTCACAACCAGAAAAAAAGCATTAGTAGTTTAACAACATTTTTTATTTCAACATTTATTAGTAGTTAGCAATAATAAAAACTATTTAATTAACGCTATAACACAACAAAATATAATTGAATAATATATTATGTTTAACAAAATCAACAATTAGTTTTCATAAGGCAAATTTTGGTAAAATATTTCTTGTAACCGGCATATCTGATGTACAAAATGAATTTAAATCCCTATATTTTTCTGCACATATTTTATTTGGACTAGAATTGAGAGGTGTTAAGACGACATTTTGCAAACAGATATTTCTTTTTAAAGTTAAAGATATGTATGTGTTGGTATTATGGCAACTTTTAAAGTAACCTTTATGTAAATTTTGTTTTGAAATTTTTACTTCTTTTATTTTTGTCCAATTACCTTTTTCTTTCTGATCATCAATCCTTATGTTTAGTAATCAATCTCCTGTGATAATTTCCTAAAATGTTTAAAGTCAAAATAGTTAGGCTGGGTCACATTATATGGGTGTTTTCTTTCGCGAGGCGAATTGTGGGTATGAGTTAAAACGGCATGAAAATTTCTTCACATTTTCTTAAGGCACTGTGAGCAGAATCACCTTCATTCTGCTCATGATATGGTTCGAAAAAACTTAAGAATATCTCGTCTATACAGAGTGTACCTATAAAAACTCACAGGCCAGATATTTTGGTAAGTAATAGAGATATTTTAATTCTGAAAAAGCCAGTTCATAGAGCGTTAAGAGAGCTTCAATTTTAGATATAAATTAATTTTAAATGGGTCAATATGTAGATGGCACTGCGCTCAATATTATTTTTTCGATGAAAAATTCTTTCTTATACAGCGCAACTAGTAAAAAATGCATTTTTAAGCAGATTTTATTCCTTAAACTAATTCGATAAATCTAGTCATTTTTGATATACAGAGTGGGTCACTCAAAACAGTTTCATTCTATTTTTCGGAACTAATCATTGGATTTTAAGAAAATGCTAAAACAGGTCGATTTTTTATTGAACACATTTTCACAATGCAGACATCTGTCATTTGTCAACCCCCTCCCTTCCACTTCTCCAACCCCTTAATTTTAAATAAGGAATGTACCATGTACGGCACATCATTGAAAAGGTTATTTTAATGCTTAAACAATAAATCGTTTTAAATTTGAATTTAGTAAAACTTATGTGAATTAGAATTTGATAGGTACCTTATCTAAAGCATGGTTTAAATATTATTTGTTAGTGGTTAGTGATTTTCAATATTTTTATCACTAATCTAGAGTCAAGTGTAGTAAGCTTTAAATATAGTGGTGCCCAACTTCTTTTTCAAAGTTATTCAAGTTATTTAATAACCTAACCCATGCCCTATCAATTGAGCTCAAACACGTTAAACAAGTAGATAGAATAACTAGAGATCACGTTACAATGTAAGCACAAACTACACTGGTCTTTTTTCGGTCGATTAAATGACAAATTAAATGATTTAAAAATCTTATAGTAGGTACTATAGCTAGCAACTTCTCGTCCTTCTATCTCGTTCTTGTACATATCGTACATGTTAGACAATGACAAATCTCCATGGAGGTACTCTTGTTCAGAAGATTTTCTACAATAGTGGGATTCTTCTTTAGGGAACCTCTCTATATGAAATTTTACATCTTTATATATTTTTGCATGCAGTGTTAGTTATCTATTGAGCAAACTAACATAATTTTGAAAAAAAAAAAAATTGATACGACTTATAGCTAAAATATCAAATGGTATAATATTAAATAAGACATTCCAACATTTTTTATGTTTGATTCCATAATGTTACCAGCATACAAAGTATGCAATTTTAGTTATCTATTAAACAACCTAACTCAATTTTGAAAAAAAAAATGAGATACGACCAATAGCCATAACAACGAGGATATACGCTATTATTTATTCTTTAGCAGTAATGGACAATACTTATATTATTATGACACTTTCGTTTTTTGAATTTTTGTTAGACATATCTTTAAAATAATTTCTTCAGAAGAAAAAATATTATTTGAAGCGGCAATAATAACACAAGTTGTACCATAAATATTTTACTTAGTAAAAATTAAGATAAGTATTTATTTTCGTTTATTTTTAAAAATAAAAGTTTTTAATATACATTATATACAGGGTGAGTCGGGAGGAGCGCACCAAACTCTAGAAGTATATTATACACGTGAAAATACTGTAAAAAATATGTTCTTATCCGATTTTCATTTGTTTTCAAGTTATAGCATATTAACAAATAAACAAATTTACACATAAAAATTCTCTTAATCATAGCGTTCTTTCAATAAATGTTCAAAAATACCGCCATTGACTTCTAAACATTTTCTGCTTCGTCTACGAAGAGCGTTTGTTGCTCTCCTAATTGATTCATTTCTTTCTTCTTTAATATGGGCTGCAGTATTCTCAATTCGTCTAATTAGTGCATCCCGTGTGTCCACTTTTATTTTGTAGACTTCATTTTTCATCCAGCCCCATAAACAAAAATCTAATGGTGTGAGGTCTGGAGATCTTGCAGGCCAATTAATAGGACCTCCACGACCAATTCAACGCCCTGGAAAACGTTCGTCTAAATGTTGCTTGACCTGACGAGCGACATGTGCAGGAGCTCCATCGTGCTGATAGTACATCTGCATTCTAATATTTACAAGAACATCCTCTAGCAGGCCTTGTAATTCATTTTGTAAAAAATTGAGGTAGTTGTCTCCTGTGAGACGATTCTCCAAAATGAAAGGGCCAATTAAATAACTGTCAACCATACCACACCACACGTTTACAGAAAACCGATGTTGAAAATTGCTTTCGATTGTTGCGTGGGGATTTTCGTCTGACCATACATGAAAGTTACGAGTATTATTAATGCCATCACGGGTAAATGTAGCTTCATCCGTAAAGAGTATACTCGATACAACACGATAATTATTATTTATCCACCGACAAAACTACATACGGTTAGCGTAATCCTGTGGTTGTAGGTGCTGTACTCTCTGTACGTGATAAGGATATAAGCCTTGCTCGTGGAGTGTGTTTATCACTCTTTTTTGTGGAATTCCCAATTTAGTGGCAATTGTCCGTGAGCTAGTAGTTGCATCTTCTTCTACTAGATGCAGAATATTTTCTACTTCTACAAAACCTTGTCGAGTAGCGCGTTCAGATGTTATGAAAGCACTGGGAAGCTTACCAGTCTCGCACAATTTGTTGAAACCTCTAATAAATACGTTTTTATCAGTATGTCTTCGGTGTGGAAAACATTGACGATATTCTTCAGCAGCAGCTGTAGCATTTGCATTACAGAAACCAAAAACAAACACCATATTTGCATATTCTAAATTTGAATAAGTATCTGGCATTTTGCAACATTAACAATCACATAAATTCGAAATTAAACGTTCAGTTACTGTTCACTGTACACTGACAGTTCATCAAAACGTCAGAATTATCAAATGCCTTTGAGCCTTGAACATATGGCATACTTTGATAATGTTAAAATTCAGAAGTGGAAAGCTAGATAAACATTTTTAAATACGCCATAACTTGAAAACAAATGAAAATCGGATAAGAACATATGAGTATAATATATAATATACTCCTAGAGTTTGGTGCGCTCCTCCCGACTCACCCTGTATTTCGCCTTGTTTTTGTTTTCGTTTTCGTTTTCACAGAGGTATAATGAAAAATATCCTTCATTACACGTCAATAAATGCTTTTATCATGCTTGCATGACTTCAAATTGTCACGCTCGCACGGGAAAACCGATTTTCTGGACTCGTAATGAAATATATTATATTTTGCTGTAGTTTAGTGAATTTTCCTGTATTTAGATGTTTAGATTCCTGATTTCTGTGTGTCAGTGTAGTCGCCAATGATCTGTGTTATTACTGAGTAATAATTTCTTACCTTACACACCACTAGCTACGTGATAATGTATCATAAATTGCAATGTGGTTTTAAATGAATCACACTGAGGTAATTGATGGTCATGTGTTTACATTTATTTAATTAATCACATATTATGCATCCAATTAATTGAGAATAATTATTATACGAGTAGAAGTTTTTATTTATTTATAATTCTATTAAGAAACATACTTATAAATATGTAAAAAATAATAAAAAAGAAAACTTCTAAGTCAAGAAAAAGTCTTGGTATCTAGTTGTATTCTTACAGTACGTTTACACCGAAGCTGTTGATAAATAATATTAGAAACTGAGATCGAATATTTGTACCGAAAATTACAGTTATGGATGTAGGTACAGTTGACGAAACCGAAATGTGAACGTCAAAATTAAGGCCGTGTCTATTCATCGGAGCGCTCTGTTAGATAGAAAAATGTAGCAGAGACAACAGAGACGTGTAACTTAATAGGAAAATTTGTTCGGTAGTTCATTTAAATTGCATATATGACTTTCTTTCTCTTTTACATTGATCTTTACATATATTTATCTCGCTCCAATAAAACTAACACCAATCTTAGAGGTCGCTGATGTTGCTGGTTTTTTGACGTCGACGTATAGATTAGAACTGACAACTGACAATGTTATGAATTTTGTTATGAACGTGTGCATTTTATTAAAATTAATTTAATTTGGGCCCCGTTTATTTCTTTGAGTCTTATTTTGTTGTTTAATTAATTTTCTTTGGGGGAGAATGTTTATTTTCGCATATTATTTTTTGCATGAAGCAATTTCTGGAACCAAACTCGCGTTTTTGTACACGTTTCTTTCTAGAGGTAAGTAATTTCCAATTTATTAAGAAAACCACTGTATAATGTGTGTGTTTATTAGTATATTACAAAATGGCTATAATTATTTTAGGTGAATTAGAACAGAGATCCATTGTTAGAGCTACTTTTGTTCATTAAGTAGGTAGATGAATGTCTCGACGGCTTTAATGGCAGCACAAAGTTCCCACCTACTAGAAAAGAAGTAAAATGTATGCTGAGTAAAAAATCTCTGCACATGTAGTATTGGCAAAGGACTTTTGAAATGATTAGAGATTAACTATTTCTTACATACACACCTACCTCTAAGAGCCACTCTAGTGGCTATTATTAGAAGATTGTAGAATCATTTAAACGAAGAAAAAAAAATTGAATCACAAAAGGGCAGAATTTTAAATCAGGATGCATTGGAAAATAAATTTGGGGACATCTGCATTGGGATTCTCATCTTTCAATACGACACGTGTTGAGACGACTATCTTCGTTCCACAGAATACGATTTGTATGTAATGTCTCTCTCTCTCTATCTGATTCGTTACGTGTTGAGTACGCACATGAGAATCCCACTGCAGGTCGGTTTTGGATTTTAGAGAGAGATCAATCTCAAGAAAAGTTAATGTATCCTGCAGAACAACCAGTAGTTTAAGTAGGATCTGCTATAACTTTATTAGAAGATTTCTTTGATAATAAATTGTAATATACCAATTGTTTCAAATGAAATTGAAAAAGAGTTAAATTCGAAATTAGATTTTTCATGGGTAAAATGTTTTATTCATTTAAACATCGTAAGGTAATCTATAATTAAGGGAGTATGTAAAATAGGTATACCCTGGTAAGGAACAACGAAAAAAAAATTACAAAATGTATTCATCTTTAAATAGTGTTTATTATTAATATTATTATTTGCTATGTTTGAAAAGTACCTCCTGCTGCAGAGCAGATCGAATAGATTAGATGACTAGTTGGAGAAGGTCCGCCTAGTCACCAAATTAGGAGACTAGGAAAACTTTTACATGACTGGGGACACAGCAGGAATGCACACACAAGATACACAAACAGACGACATAACAGGGGTAAGCCTTCAGCAACGTCTTGTTTAAATGATGATAGTATGTCATCCTTCATTCCCTTTTAGAAGGCATGGCATATTGATCTTGATGACCCTAAGAGGAGTTAGCAGGGCGGGTGTATGGAATCGGTCTAGCAGGTTTCGATCCCGTATGGATCTTAGATCCAACTATATGTGTATATATTGCGGATGGAGGAAATTATAAATGTTCAGGTGCTTAGGAACGTAAAACAAGATTGATTAAATTATATTCATTTAAAAATAAGTATATAGTGTATGTGTCCCAGATTCGCTTCTCTATACAGGGATCTCGGCTCCTATTATAGGGTCCAATTACAATTAGAAGAACACAGCTACGTCATCATTTAGCAAAGTAATTAATTGGTTGTCGCCGCCTACTGGGAGTTTCGTGTTATTATTATAAGAATATAGTAAATATTGTTTTATACCTAACAATTTACTTATTTCTTATTTATTGATATTTATAGTATACGAAGTTAAGTGATTTAAAAAAAAATCTGATTAAAATGAAGCAGTTAGGATTCCCCACTCGACCATTCACTGTTGGATTCTAATTAACAGTGCTGTTCCTAAAGTGGCGCTGGGAAACAGTAACAAGGCCTACACAGAAACGAGGCAAATGGCCGTAGTAGACGAGGCCGATGACACCAAATTAAAAAAAAAAATCAACTTGAAATTTTTAAGGCATATCAATATCTATAAAGAAACGAAACATAATGATTTTGAAAAAATCTGATTAATAATGGAAGGGTTAAGGGGGGATTAAAGCTTTAAAAAAATTATAAAATAAAAACGAAAACAATATCAACTTAAAATTTTCAGGAAAAATCAAGCTCTACAATGAAACTATTTATTTTTAAAAAAATTTGATCAAAAGTGGGTGGTTAAGGGGGGTTAAAATTAAGAAAAAATCATAAATCGAAAACGGAAAACAATATCAACTTGTAATTTTTAGGACATATCAATAACTACAGGAGAGGAAGTGTATTGATTTAAAAAAAATCTAATTAATAATGGAGAGCCCTCCTTAATCCCTCCATTATTAGATTGAAACTTTAAAAAATCAAGAAAAATCATGAAAATCAAGCTCTACGATGGAACGAAGTACATTCATTTTAAAAAAAATCTAAATAAATGGTGGGGTTAAGGAGGTTAAAATTTAAAAAATCATAAAAGAAAAACAGTATCAACTTGAAATTTTCAGGAAAAATCGAGCTTTTCAATAGAACGAAGCACACTGATTTTTAAAAATAGGGGGTGTTAAGGGGGTTAAAATTAAAATCAACAAAGAAAAGCGATATCAACATGACATTTTTATCAAAAAACAAGCTCTATAAGGGGACAAAGTTTATTGATTTTAAAATTTTTTATTAAAAATGAAGGGGTTAAGGGAGGGGTTGAAACGAAAAACAATATCAACTTAAAATTTTCAGGAAAAATCAAGCTCTACAATGGGACGAATCCTATTAAGTTTTAAAATAATTTGTTTAAAAATGGGGGTTTAAGGGGGGTTAAAATTGCCTGCAACTGTCTTCGTCATAGGCAATAAAACTGTTAAATGCGTAATACTCAAAACTAATGGAAAATGATTTATTGTTACTGATTCTTCTCAAGCGAAGATGTTATTTATTACTCACTTCGGTGTAAACATAGGTATTGTAGGGATGCAACTATGTACTAAGATATTTTTCTGACCTGAGTTGTGAGTACAGTTTCTGAGTTGCAAGTCACAAAATCAATTTTTCCGATTTCTGAGTCTTAAAAATCAATTTTTCTTAGTTACATATTAGAAAAATCAATTTTTTAGATTTCTAAGTGAAAAAAATGTAGTTTTTCTGAGTTACAAGTCAAAAAATTTAATCTTTATGAGTTGCAAGTCAGAAAAATCAATTTTTCTATCGAAAACCATAACATTGACGTTCAGGTATAGAAATCCTTATTGAAAAAATAACTTAGCTCATTTTAAACTAGGTATCTGAATTCAAAACTACAATTTTTAGTACAAACGTTAGATCTGAATTTATAATGTTATTTATTAACCTCCGGTGTAAACGTAGGTACTATAGGGATGAAACTATATACCTAGACATTTTTCTGACATAAAAGTCTGAAAAAGTAGTTTTCTGAGTTGTAAGTTGTGAGTTACAAATCATAAAAATCAACCTTTTCTGAGCTACATGTCAGCAAAATAGATCTTTCCGATCTATAAGTCGGAAAAATCAATTTTTCTGAGTTACTAGTAAGAAAATTCGATTTTTCGATTCCTAAAACGATTTTGTGCCCCTCTACGCTTCAGTAAAAATATATTAAACGAATCAATGAAAAAAGTGATCGAAAACAAACGGCAGAAATACAAAAGATCGAAAAAAAGATATTTCAGCTCTGGGACTATTTAGAACTTTTCTTTTTTTTTAATTTCGTTCTCTTGCGTTTTCGATCTTCTGGCTTTCGATATTTTATTTTCGATCTCTTTTTGGTCTTGTCCTAGACCCGATATACCATTAAAGATTAGAATAAATTTTAAAAATTTTAAAAATCTCACCTCTCTTGTTGATACTGCAAAAATAATCTCAAAGGCAATTTCTCATTTTTTTGACGCATAGCTTCAACAGCATCAGGCTTAGGAGTAGATGTATGTTTGGGCGATTCCAATCTACCATTAAACAAGCACTCCAGTTCACTTTCACAATCACTGGATAGAGAATTATTAAAACTAGTCACTGCTTCGTATTCACTTTTATCCCGAAATTCCCGGGCTGGTTCCAAGATTGCGGGAGCCGATTTGCTGATTTCATCCAAGCTGAAATCTTCGGGATGTTTTAGAGCTGGTTGTGATTGCGTTGTGTATTCAAACGAGTCTAGTGTTTCATGTGTTCTGTACGAATAACTATCGTCCACTGTCACTTCTTCGCTAGTATTAAGAAATGTGTTTGCGTCTTGGACATTTTCGGAATATTGATTAGGCGTACCTGATTTAATTTTCGAATTGGAGGTAAACAAATTTCTACTGACTTTCGGTGAATTTTTAACGTATCGAGACTTTCTTACTGGTTCAGACTTCGTTAATTCACTTTCCCTATCTTTCGATACCACTTTAACCTCAGTTTGTGTCGATCTTTTTACCACCAGATTATCTTTTTCTGGCGTCGATTTTTCTTTAAAATTACAACTCAAATTTTGTTTCGAACTTTCGGTCGCCAGGGCTTTGAATATATCTTTGGGAATTCGTTGCGATGGAGATTCCTTTTTCGGAGTTTCTGTTTTGGCATTCTGATTTTGTTGTTGGAGATTTGGGGAAGTTTCCGTATCTGAAAATCCGGAATCTTGACTTCCTGGGCTTGTAGAGACCTCGCGCCATTCCATTTCGCTACCCCACCAGACTTTGCTTGGACTTCTTTTGAAATCTGATGTCATTTTATGAATTGTGGTCTGAAACAAACAAAACAAAAAAACATTAGATAATGATGTATTTTTTTAACAAAACTCTTAAGTGTTTTTATTTCCAATTCCTTTCTTATAGTCTATTTTTATGTATGAGAGAGTAATAAAACAGCATTTCTAATGCAAAACTTAGTACGGTCATTTTAAATATTTTTACAGAATAATCTAAATATTTCCTAAAATTGTAATAAATGTACCTGAGCTATTACAAGTTTTGGATCTTTTATTGGTCCTTTATAAACATAAGCTGTACAGAACAATAGAAAAAGGTTTGGACAGGCCAAAAGCCCTGTGTATTAAAGATTACATAGATCTCAAGATTATTTTCAATAAGTACCTATTTGCCAATTTTGTTTCTATTTTAATTCCAAGAATTTCTTACAGTAATCGAATTATAAGTAGATAAATACCTTCCCAACAAATTTCACCGAAAATGCGATTATAGGTTTTCCATTTAGTAAGGAGGTCCAAGTTGTGTATTCTTGACAGTTTACTAAAAGTCGTTTAGTTGCAACTTTCAAGGTGCAGTGTGAATTCTAGTATGATCATGGAAAATTTGGAAGGGCCGCGTAAACGACAAAAAATCGGTCCTTTAACAGTTAATGAAAAAACATTAATATATAATTGTTTTAAATCATATACAGACAAACATTTATGTAAAAGTGTTGATGACACAGTGGAATTAGTTAGTAGTACGCTTGGTGTTGGGAAATCTACGATTTACAGAGTTGTTAAAGAAGAGAAATGTGGCGAGTTTCAAACAGCACGTAAAGCTCCAGGAAAACCAAAATTTCGATTAGAAAATCTTTTGAAAGAAAGACTTCGAAGGAAAGTGCATGCGTTCTTCTTTAGAAAAGAATTTCCGACAGTAGACAAAGTTCTTGCCACGGTTCGAGATGATAAGGATTACCCTGAAATGAGTCGAAGCACACTATGGAAACTTTTAAAAGAAATAGGTTTTCTATGGAAAAAGCATTCCAGAAAGTCTATTTTAATAGAAAGAAGCGATATTGTAGTATGGAGAAGTAATTACCTAAGGACTATAAAAGAAATGAGAAACCAAAGAAGAAATATATTTTATTTAGATGAAACATGGATCAACGAGGGACATAAACCAAATAAATTTTGGCAAGATGAAACTGTTACAAGTCGAAGACAGGCTTTTTTAAATAATTTATCTACTGTTTTATATCCACCACCAGGAAAGGGGCGCAGACTAATAATAGTACACATCGGTAGTTCAAACGGTTTTGTTAAAGGTGGTTTATTGACTTTTGAATCTACTCGTACCGGTGACTACCATGAGGACATGAATGCTGATGTCTTTAAAGAGTGGTTCGAACAAATTATAGATCTTCTTCCTCAGAACTGTATAATAGTAATGGATAATGCAAGTTATCACTCGAGACTTATAGAAAAAATGCCCACAACCAAGTGGTTAAAAAAAGATTTACAGAATTGGCTAAATTCAAAGAATATTAAGTTCCATCCCGGTTCTGTAAGAAAAGAACTGTATCATTTGTGTTCCCTTTATAAAGAGAAATTCAAAAAATATGAAATTGATAAAATTGCAAAAAATCGTGGGATGACGGTGGTTAGATCACCACCATATCATTGCGAAGTAAACCCGATTGAACTGATATGGGCACAGATAAAGGGAGAAGTTTCAAGAAAAAATAATTCTTTTAAAATGAGTGATGTTAAACAGTTGTTTTTGGAGGCTGTAAATAATGTGAAGCCTGAAAACTGGGAAAAGGCAGTAAATCATACGATTAAAGAAGAAGTTGGACAATATTACTGATGAAATGATCGAGCCACTCATTGTAAATATTGGTTGCGACAGTTCATCTTCTGATTTCGATTCTGATTTGGATTTGTAGGTAAGAAGTAGTTTTTATATTAAAATTATTATTTATGAACGTAACGTTGTTTAAAAGTCAAAGTTTAAACCCTTATACCTACATAACCCGTTTGACACAATGTTCTTAACATACCTTGTGGAAAAATAAAACATTTTAGAAAAAATTGCACTTTTTTACCTTCAGCTGTTTAGAAGTTATAAGCAGGTTAATTAGGTGAAAATATAAGTGTATACTCGAGGAATAATTTCAAAAAATATTTTAACTGTCTACTAAAAGAAGAAGCCTATAGATTACGAACGCTTTATTATTTTAATACTCTCATACATAAAAATAGACTATAGTAGGTAGACATTTCAGTTTTATTTTAAAAATATGGAAAATATAATGAAAGCAGTATAGCAGTATAATGAAAGCAATATAGCAGTATATTAAAAACAGTTTAGTAAAAACAGTAATTCGGACAAGAAAGGTAGTTAAAGGGAAGAGCAAGGAAAACATAAATGCAACAAATTATTGAAAGAACAGGATGAGAAATACAGGGTGTTATTGAAATACACGTACATATTAAAACTGGGTATTGCGCAGATCCCCACTGAATGTAATATTATTTTTTAAAAATACCCCTTATTAAGGGAGTTATTAATTTTTGAAAATTAATTCTAAAACAAACGTACTTCACTGATATGTTGAGGATGACCTATATAAATTAGGTTTATTTACCTATTTTAAACATCAACAGTAATTAATATGCAAGTTTTTGTCAGATGATAAGAAAACTAGTCTTGTAAGAAATAACCATGTTGCCAAGATTTTCGAATTAATTTCTATTTCCGAAGACTGGTTTTTACTACCCTCGTTATCAAAAAACTAGAATATTTGATAAATGATTGTTTTTAAACTATACATTTTTGAAACTATAGATTATTAAAATTTTAGTTGATTTACGAATCTGGCTAACACGAGCGCGTCATTTCCAAGTTGGTAAAAAGTGTTGTTACGATTACTTTTAAATATTTTTTTACGATGCCACTATTTACGAATATTGAACTAACGGATATAGTGCTGGTTTATGGGGCAGCTGGAGAAAATTCTCGGCAAGCACAAATCCTGTATCGCGAACGGTTTCCAAATCGGAGAATTCCGGACTGTCGTACGTTTATTTCAACTGTTCAGCATCTAAGAGACCATGGAAAATTTGAGAGTGTCAATGCAGATCGAGGGAGAACAAGAACACAAAGAACATTGGCGGCCGAAGAAGAAATATTGGAAGCTGTTGAAAACCGGCCTCAATTAAGTTGTAGAAGACTAGGTCTTGAAATTGGAGTGTCCTCATTTGTTGTGTGGCGGACACTTAAAGAATAAGGTTTACATCCTTATCACATCCAAAAAGTCCAGGCCTTATATCCAGGTGATGAAGAAAAGAGAGTGGAGTTTTGTGAATGGATGATTCAAAAATGTGTTGATATTCCTGATTTTCTAAAAATATTATTGTATACTGACGAGGCTTCATTCACTCGTGATGGCGTGTTCAATATGCACAATACGCATATTTGGAGTGATGAAAATCCTCACGCCATTAGGGAAACTGGGCATCAAAGAAAATTTTCAATAAATGTTTGGGCTGGCATAATAGATCAGTATTTAATCGGGCCTTATGTTCTCCCGAACAGATTAAATGGGCCAGGATATCTCCACTTTTTAGAAGATATTTTGCCAGTACTCCTAGAAGAGATACCGTTACAATTAAGGCAACGGATGTGGTACCTACTAGATGGCGCTCCTCCTCACTTTGATTTAAACGTACGGCAGTTTTTGAACATTAGATTTCCTCAAAAGTGGATAGGCAGAAATGGACCTACTAAGTGGCCTCCGAGATCTCCGGACTTAAATCCATGCGATTTCTTTTTGTGGGGTCACATGAAACAACTGGTTTATAATGAACCTATTAATAGTGTTGAACAATTAACCAATAAAGTTAATGCGGTAGCCGAGGAACTACGACAAAATCCAAGACTAATTTCTAATGTTTAAAGTTCTTTGGAAAGACGATTGCAAGTGTGTGTAAATAATAATGGACGGCATTTTGAACAATTACTGTAATAAACTTTATTTTGAATTAATTGGTTTTGCTACGGCAACAGTGCAATTTCTATGGGTAAGTTCAATTTCGATTTATTTTACTTCTTTAAATATGGAAACTAGTAGGTCGGAAAAGGGGACTCTTCCCCAATATTTAAATTTTAGAATTTGAAGTTAAAATTGGTGCCAATCGTTTTTGGTCATTACATACTATTCCCCATTTTAATATGTACGTGTATTTCAATAACACCCTGTATAATGACCTGGAAGAAGTGTAAAAATTGAAAGAAATGATTATACTTGGACGCTTTATAGGAGTAAGAAGAAATAAAAAAAAAGAAGTAAAAAGGAGCGATTTTGAATTTTCTTTCAGGCGTTCTCGGAATCACTATACAGGGTGTAACTAAATAAGTGTAAAAAATTTAAGGGGGTGATTCCTCATCGAAGAAAAGATAGGATCTTTCATATAAAGAAACTTCATTGGAGCATCCCTTGTTAAGATACAGTCCCTTAAAGGGGGTACATAAAATTTGTTTAACAATTTTTTCACAAGCCCTAAACAAGTTACAATATTGAAATTAATCTGACATTTTCTACTACCAAAAAGACACTTAGCCAGTAATTTATTTGGTTTACCCCATGGTTGTAAGGGGTGAAAAACGCAACCCCTAAAATTTCGTTCCAACGTAACTTTTTGTCTTATTATTTGTTTACCATTTAAAAATTTATTTCCGATAGCCTGTTTAATTCTAAACAAGAATATCTCTTGAATTTTTTGCCCAAAATAAACCAGTTTGCAGCAAAAAATTATTTTACGAACAAGATAGACATCGCCATAAAACGAAAATACGAAACTAATTTATCTAGTAGGCCGCTATTAGCGATACTGACAACTACATTGAACTCAAGCTGTCAGTTTGTAAATTTTTGAAATTGAAGTAATACTAATTGTGTATTGTTGTTCTGTTCGTAATTTGTTACTTTAATAATTAACTTGTTATTAAAATGGCATACACAAATGAGGAAATGGTTGATATGCATTACGTTTATGGTCTGTCGCAGGGGAATGGGTTAGAAGCTTCTAGAAGATATGCTGAAATGTATCCTCAACGGCAGCATCCTTCACATAGAATATTTGCCCGACTTCATCAACGATTACGAGAATATGGTTCATTCAACAAAAGAACGCACGATTGTGATTGCCATCGAGAAGTAAGAACACTACAGCTTGAGGAAGCACTACTTAATTTTATTGAAGAACAACTTACTACCAGTATTAGAAAGATTGCTTTCCAGCTAAATGTTGATCATATGACGGTATTTCGAATTTTAAAGGAACATCTCTTATACCCTTACCATCTGCAACGAGTACAGGCACTGTCACCGCGAGACTTTCCGAACCGTCTTGAATTTTGCAATTAGATGCTGGAAATGATTAGAAGAAATCGTGACTTTCTGAAGACGATCGAATTCACAGACTAATGTAGTTTTTCTCGGGACAAGATTATTAATTTTCATAATTACCACATATGGGCTGATGAAAACCCTCACGCTATTGTCGAAACTCACCATCAAGAACACTTTTCTCTTAACGTGTGGGCCGGAGTTATTGGTGATTATTTAATTGGGCCTCATTTTCTACCTCCTCGATTAAATGGTGAAGCATACGTTCAATTTTTAAGAGAAGTGCATCCCGTACTGCTGGAGGAAGTTCCTTTGGGCGTCAGAAGGGATATGTTTTTTATGCATGATGGGGCTCCCGCCCATTTAAGTCAAGTAGCACGTCAGCATTTAACTGAAACATATGCAAATCAGTGGATAGGTCGAGGAGGACCACAGAATTGGCCCGCTCGATCCCCGGATCTCAATCCTCTCGATTTCTCTACTTGGGGCCATTTGCAGCATTTGGTTTATCGTACTCCTGCTCGCGACGTAGAGGACTTAAGAAACCGCATCATCGATGCGTGCAGGGTAATTAGAAAGACTCCAGGATTATTTGAGCGAATACGTGGCTCAATGCGCCGACGCGACGTCTAGACGCATGCGTAATGTCTGAAGGTAGACATATTGAACATTTACTATGATTTCTACATGTTGTATGTTTTGTTATTAATAAATTAGTTTTGATTATTCCCCTTTTTAATCATTTAATGCAGGTAGTAACTACAAAATGACAATAAATCCAGTTCGCATTTATGACGATGTATCTCTGTAGTTGTTCGTAAAATAATTTTTTGCTGCGAACTGGTTTATTTTGGGCAAAAATTCAAGAGACATTTTTTGTTTAGAATGAAACAGGCTATCGGAAATAAATGGTAAACAAATAATAAGACAAAAAGTTACGTTGGAACGAAATTTTAGGGGTTGCGTTTTCCACCCCTTACAACCATGGGGTAAACCAAATAAATTACTGGCTAAGTGTCTTTTTGGTAGTAGAAAATGTCAGGTTAATTTCTATATCAACTTGTTTAATGCTTGTGAAAAAAATTGTTAAAGAAATTTTATGTACCCCCTTTAAGGGGCTGTATCTTAACAAGGGATGCTCCAATGAAGTTTCTTTATATGAAAGATCCTATCTTTTTTTCGATGAGGAATCACCCTCTTAAATGTTTTACACTTACTTAGGCCCAAAAAAACCGACTATTTTTTTTTGTCTCGAGTGAAAAAATGTTTTTTTAATGTTTTAAGAGGCCTCTCCAAAGGACAGCTCAAAAAAAATTTTTTAGAGGTCGCTCCAAATTTTTCTCGGTACGGTATAATTTTACAGACAAAAAAAATAAGTTTCTGAAAGTTTCAGATCAAAATTTAAATTTTGGAAGGTCGCTCATAATTTTTTTTTAATTTATCAGTGCATTACTTTAGATTTTTTCGAGCGACCTTTTAATATTCACATTAAAATTCAGTACAATAATCAGTACAATAATCGATAAAAATACACCACGAGATCAACTTATTTTTTTTGTATGTAAAATTATACCGTACCGAGAAAAAAAAATAAAAAAAAATCGATTTTTGACGATTTTAGAAATTTAAAAAAATTTGGAACGACCTCTAAAAAATTTTTTTTTGAGCTGTCCTTTGGAGAGACATCTTAAAACATCAAAAACTAACATTTTTTCACTCGAGACTCAAAAAAAAATAGTCGGTTTTTTTGCGCCACCCTACCCTGTATATTGTATGATGTGTTATTAACATGTAGGAAATATTAACTCTCCAATTTATTGAGGATGCTTGTTTAGAAAAATTTTTTACCCAGCTTCAATTCTACAAATAGATTTTTAGTCATTTGACCCAAAACTTAATTCGTAAATAAATTATTAACGTTTACATAAAAACAGCTATACAACAACGATGTAATTTTATCGAAAATAGTTATTAATTTGTAAATCAAAGCCTATTAGATTAGACGCAAGAAAATACAAAATAAAAATGCATTTAGTTTTGTGATATGAACCTGATATTAGAGTGGGCTCCTTTGTTATTATTTTCTTTGTAGCTTCGGGCACTATAGTTTACAGTTACGCCTTTTTCGATTAAAAAAACAATGAAGAATAGATAACAATTTCTCACATTTATCTGTAAACAATTATTCGCGATAATGAGCGGTCTGCGAAATGATTAATAATTGTAATAAAGTAATTGTTTTATCAACATAATTTACAATGCTTTACATACACGTTTTGAATTAATCATTGTTGTTTACATTAATCAGAGACGTTTATGCTAGTTATCGCGAGGTAAAATAAGCGAAACAAATGTTTCATTATTATCGAAATCGTGAAATAATTAAAATCATTTTACGTTGATTAAATCAAAGGCGTAAGTTTTACTAACTTTTATAGGTTGTTTCTATTTTTCAAACCTTTGATTCTACTCAGTCAATTGTTGACGCCTACTTCATATTTTTTTCAAGTGTGTTTCTACATTGCAATCTTCTTTATCTTACATCAGAACCTGTCACCGTTAATATCACACATACAGGGTGTTCCAATAGTGTGTGAAAGTTCGATATATCCTATATTATAGAAAATATCAAACAATGTTATTTACAAAAGTTGTAGATAATATTAATCTGCACATTTCAAAATGATTTTCGATTATACAGAGTGATCCATAACTTCAGAATTGATCAAACCTGTTTTTTAAATGGACCACCCTATATTTAATTGTAAATTTGAATTCTCCTGACTTTGCCCTTTAAGAAAATACCAACATGTATGAGGTTATACTGGGTATTTTGGAAGTTTAAACCAATTTTATATGAAAATCGTACTAGGTTCAACCCTCTGTATATTTCAAAAGAAACAATCGAACATCAAAATTTTTTGATGAATCATTTTTAATGGTAGTCTACTTTTATAAGAATATACAAATTTTTTCCTAGCGCAACAGACGTGTACAGGGTGAGTCAAAACTCAGATACATGATTTTCTCAATTTTTTTTTTAAATGTAACCCTCTATTTCATATCACTACTAAAAAGTACTCTAATTATACGTTCGTTTGAGTTAAATATTGCCTATCCCTAAACATAACAGTTTAGCGAGATTCTTAGATGAAATGTTAAAAAGGGTTAATTATTATAACTAAATTCACAATGTAATTTGATTTAAACTCCTGTTAAATATTACATACTAGTTACTAGTTAATCAGTTTATATTTTTAAGGTACCTGGTACAATTTTTTATAAACTGAATTTATTTTTTGGTGCCTTTACAGCTTTTTATATAAAATGCAATGAAAACGCTAACAGAACTTCAAATTTTTTGTGTGCATTAGGTCAAGTGGGCTTTGAAATTCATGTCAAAAGAATAATTTGACAGTTCCGAATTGTTTAAATAAAAAAATAAAATTACGTTTAGTGTTCACAAGTATTTAAATTTATTGATTTGACTAATTTAAAAAATTAATTTTGAAACGAATGAATTGACTGATATGATTTTAGTGCTCGGGGCTAGTGATGGAAATTGTTTGTTGACAACTAGATTTTATAAGCAAAAATATCCTGATCGCCGACAATCTCGTAAGGAAATTTTTGAAAATCTGTTGGAAAGATTCAAACGTACAGGTAATGTAGCATATCAAAAAAATGATAGAGAAAAACGAACTTTAAATGAACAAAATGAACTCAGTATTCTACTTAGTGTTACCGAAAATCCAAACACCAGTACACGCATCATGGCAAATGAAACGGGAATAAGTAAATTATCTGTCAATTCGATACTATTAAAAAATAAAGTACATCCATACCATATCCAACGTCATCAGGAGCTTCTTGAAAACGATTTTCAAAAAAGAATAGAAGAAAAGAATGGTGTTCGAGGTACTGCCTTTAACTTACTATCCAATTATTTAACAAATAGAACACAAAGAGTAAAGATTGGAAGTGAAATAAGTTCTACCACAGAAGTAAAAATCGGTGTTCCTCAAGGAACAGTCCTAGGTCCAATACTTTTCTTATTATACATAAATAATATCACTCAATTAAATAACTTCATTGGACATTTAATTTGTTATGCCGATGATACAGTCTTACTAGTAACTGGTACTGATTGGAATGAAATAAAAACTTCTACTGAGTCTGACTTGCACAAGTTGCGACTATGGTTAAATTACAACAAACTAACGCTTAACGTAGATAAAACAAAATATGTTTCTTTTACTGCTTTAGTCACAAATCAGCCACAAGAGATTACTATAAAACTACATGAACTAGATTGCATAAATAATAACTGTAGTTGTACAAATATTGAAAAAGTTTCTACTATGAAGTATCTAGGGGTGATTATAAATTAACATCTTCGTTGGTCAGATCATATAATACATATTAGCGTTTAAGAGCTCTAATACATCAATTTTATATTCTAAGAGACATTTTATCTAGAAAAAATTTGATAATTCTTTATAATTCTCTGGCCGAATAGATTCTAAGATATTGTATTACTGTATGGGGAGGCACCTTTAATACCAACCTACAAACATTACAAACAATTTAAAATACACTATTAAAAATTATATTTAAAAAGAATAAATTGTTTTCCACCGATGACTTGTACAATGAAATAAAAATAATGAACATAAGATTACTTTTTACTCTTCAGTGTTTAATAAGAATACATAACTCTACTGAAAAATATCAATTAAAAGATAACAAAATTTACATTTCTTTGGCTAATCTCCTCTCCACATTGTCTATTTTTGTATATAATTAATATTTAATTTGTTGTTTCTTATTTTTAACATATTTCTTGCTAAAAAATATGTATCTTTCATACTAGATAGAATTTTTGCCAATATAAATAGTAAATAAATTAATACATAATTGAGAAGGGGTCCGGAAATAAACAAAAAGACAACACAAGCACTTCACCTAGGTTTTTAGTTTGTTTTCGTGCTCCTCACCTAACAGTTTGTACTATTATATAATGAAAAAATGTAGACTAATTACTGTATTACTAAATAAATTGAATTGAATGGACATTTTTGTGAATGAGCAATAGAGAGCATTAATAATGAAAATTATTTTTTTGATTGTGTACTTTTTGGGGATGAATCAACATTTCACAATTTTCATTACTATTCCACCACCAGTCCTTATGAGTTAATGACACATAGCCAAACACGATGGTCTATTAACGTTTGGGGTGGTATATTAGGGTACTATGTCATAGGACCACATTTCTTTCATAGTCGTGTATCTGCCGAGGTCTACTTAGACTTTCTGCAGAATCATCTACCACTACTATTGGAAAATGTTCCACTAAATATAAGACGCCGAATGTGGATATTACATGATGGAGCTCCTGTACATTATGCTCAACCAGTTCGCAACTTTCTGAACCATAATTTTGAAAACAGGTGGATTGGAAGAGATGGTCCAGTTATGTGGCCTCCCAGGTCCCTTGACCTCACTAAAGTAGATTTTTTTTTGTGGGGTTTCGTAAAAAACGAGGTTTATAAAACTAGTCCATTAACTAGCGAGGAAATGAAGGAAAAAATAAGACAAGTGTTCGCGAGCATGTACAATGTTTGAAAAACATTCAAAGATCATTTGAAGCTAGATTACAACATTGTATTGCAGTTGGAGGGAGTCACTTTGAGCAGCTTCTATAATAGCTTTTTTTTTCATTTTTTAATATACAGTGAAACCTGTGTAAAACGGAATCGCACGGTCGTGCACCGATTTTCCGGCATATACAGGATTCCGCGTTACACAGGGTAGATAAAAAATTGCACATAGTAGATTTAAAAAAGTGATGATTTTATTAAAAAAATCTAATATACGTACATTTAATATATAGTTGTTATTATTACTATGTACCTACATATTTTTATTTATTATTAGAAACAATATAAATTATTATTTATTCCACATTTCTGTCAATGTAAGTTGTTTTTTATTCTTTTGTAATACGTAAGATGATTCCATGAATGTCCTTAATTCTAAAATCTTCTTTCTCATCGGTTCGCTCTCTATTCTCTGGGAAAAATCCTCTAACGCTGCAACACTCCTCAAAGCTTCAGAAAAATTTTTTATCCGATCGGATTCTTCAACTTCTGTTCCTGTAGATAAAAATAATAATTTAAGAACAGATCGTTTTGAAAAGCTAATGGGAAAATAATTTTTTCTATCTGTTATTTTTGTGATGGTAACTGAAATCTTCCTATCTTATTTTTATTATGTATTTTAACTTTATTTCTACTTGGCCAAATGCCCAATTAAGATGGAAAGAATAAATAAAAAGTTGTTTATTTTTTTAGAGAATTAGAAAAATCGCTTACCAATTCCAATCCCATCATTATCGTCTGCCACAGTAGTTTCCACGGCAGTTTTTTCTAACACCAGTTCTTCTATGGACTGAAATCCAGCATTTGTTGTAACGGCTTCATCTAATGTGATGTAATCATGAACATTACAACCGGGATTAATTTCAGTAATTAACTCTTCAACTTCTTTTGTACTTTCGTCAATTTCGTCAACATTTTCGATTAGGTCAACGTCTCCATCTTGCTTGATTCCACATGCCGCAAAACATTTTTTAACACAATCAGGTTTAATATTTTTTACTGAATAATCAATCCATCTGATAGCATCCAAAACTGATATTTTTTTAGCCAAATCTCCTGCTGATTGAGAGAATCTCATATTCGCAATAATTGACCGCAGCACTTGTTTTCTGTAATGCATTTTGAAGTTTTGTATAACTCCATGATCGAGAGGCTGTGTTTGACTTGTGGTGTTTGGTGGTAGAAAACACAATTTTATATTGGATAGTATTATTTTGGGGTGACACGTTGCATTATCCAAAAATAGAAGAATGTGTCGATTTTCAAATTTCATTTTTTGATTTAAAATTTTTAGCCACTGTTCCATAAGAACTGATGTCATCCATGCTTTTTTATTTGCTCGCCAATAAACTGGTAGCTGAGGCACATTGGTATTGTTAAAACATCGCGGTCTGAGGGATTTTCCAATAACTAGAGGTTTTCTATTTTTCCGTCAGCAAAGGCGCAAAACAAAACGGTTAACCTTTCTTTAGATTGTTTGCCTCCTTGACATTTTTCACCTTTAAAGCACATTGTCTTGTCCGGCATCGCTCTATAAAAAAGGCCAGTTTCGTCACAATTAGCAATGTCTTTTAGGGTATATCCTTTAATTAAATCTGTAATGTGCGATGTCCATTCAGTCACAGATTCCATGTCGACGTCCTTAGCTTCACCGCAGATCTGATTAAATCTTATGTTATGTCGTGTTCGAAAACTTTCCAGCCATCCATTCGAAGCTTTAAAATCTACTTTTCCAAAATGGTTTGCAATTTCTCTTGCTTTTTCTTGAATAATTGTTCCAGATACAGAAAGATTGCGAGACCTTGCATCCATAAACCATTCCAAAACTGTTGAATTTACGTCGTCGTGATGTGATTCCTTTGGCTTTCTCTTAATATCGCCATTACCACCACGCATCCACTCTTCTTTAATTTTTTCCTTGTTTTTCAAAATTTCATACACTTGCGTTTTTCCGCACTTAAATTGAATAACCAATTGCTTTGGAGTAAGTTTTTTTTGGTCACTACATTTAATTAAGTCCATTTTAGATTTTAGCGATAATGTATTCGTTTTTCGGTTTGCCATTTTGAAATGTTTGCACTTTCACGGATAAACTCAAACTGCCGTACCTACACAATACTGGTTTATTTGTGTATTTACTGCTTTTGTACCTAAATTTCTGTGATAATGGTTCTAAGTATTGATAATAGTTCGCCCTTATTATGGGGCTTTCCGAAATCATAAACTAATTATGTAAACATCTATAAATTCTTTTATACCTGCAAAGCAATAACATAAGTAGGTTCCGGCTTAACAGATTAGGGAAATTCCGTGTTCGCGTTAGACAGGGTTCCGGCTAATAAGCAATTTTTACATTACAATATGTAGGTAATCGCCAAAATTTCCGTCATACACAGGATTCCGTGTTACACAGGTTCCGGCTTACTCAGGTTTCACTGTACTAATGTTGCATTCTAAAACAATTAAAATAACTTATTTTTGGCTCATATTTTTTCATTCAAATATAAAATATCACTAGCCCCTAGTACTAAAATCATATCAGTCAATTCATTTGTTTCAAAATCCATTTTTAAATTAGTCAAATCAATAAATTGAGAAAATCATGTATCTGAGTTTTGACTCACCCTGTACACGTCTGTTGCGCTAGGAAAAAATTAGTATATTCTTATAAAAGTAGACTATCATTAAAAATGATTCATCAAAAAATTTTGATGTTCGATTGTTTCTTTTGAAATATACAGAGGGTTGAACCTAGTACGATTTTCATATAAAATTGGTTTAAACTTCCAAAATGCCCAGTATAACCTCATACATGTTGGTATTTTCTTAAAGGGCAAAGTCTGGAGAATTCAAATGTACAATTAAATATATGGTGGCCCATTTAAAAAAACAGGTTTGATCAATTCTGAAGTTATGGATCACTCTGTATAATCCGAAAATAATTTTGAAATTGCAGATTAATATTATCTACAACTTTTATAAATAATATTGTTTGATATTTTCTATAATATAGGATATATCGAACTTCCACACACTATTGGGACACCCTGTATATCTAAACTTGACATACTTAATGTATCCAAAAAAATTTAAAGAAAAAATTACGTCTGAATATGATAACATTTCTAGCTTCCTGATAAAAGATTGTGTACTTAAATGTTCTAGTCAAACCACTGGTGGCTATCTATAATATAATATTAAAATCTATCTCATATTCTAAAATGTAGAAATTAAAAAAATATGTCCCATATTTAAAAATAGCGATTAAACTCTTATTTCCAACTACATGCCCATAGCAATTTTGTATAATTTTAATAGGCTTTTTGAAATTATCATGTATATGTATGAAGAAGAGAAGCACGGTTTTATGTCAAAAAATCTACTGCTTTTTCTCAGTATACTTCTGAGATTCTCGACTCTATAGGACAGGTAGATGTAATTTTCACGGATTTTCAAAAATCTTTTGGTAAAATTGACCATTTCTTATTATCAAAGTTAAGATCTGCAGGGCTATCATTGCCGTTACTTCGGCTTCTTAAAAATTACTTGGACGTTCTCAGATTGTAGCTGCTTTAAGTTTTCCACACGGATCAAATCTAGGACCATTATTATTTTCAATATTCAAAAATGATCTTTCTTCGAAATTAGGCTGCTTTTTTCTCATGTGTGCCAACGGCCTAATCTTTAATGTAAAAAAGAGTTACAGATTGCAGCAATTATTAAATAATGTTAACAGTTGATGCTTAGAAAATTCTAAATAAATCGGAAAACATTTAATATTTCCGAAACAGTTAGATAAAAGGACATAGTAAATATAATATGTATAGAATTTTCTGAAGAATCCAAAAATTGAAAAATATACAGGGGATAAGAAAGTTGGTATTGGCCACTGTTACATGATACACCCTGTATAAAAAGTTTTTATTAAAAAAAATGCGCAACTAAAAATACCAATCGACGTGTCCGAGCGTTTTCCGAACACACCCCTATTTATTTATTACCGAATTTATTCCATTTGGCTGTTCTACACTGTATACAGGGTGTTTATTAATTAAGTGCCGATACTTAAAGGTGTGAATCCTTGGGTGATTTTAAGAAGAAAAGTTAATATCAACATATGTCGTAAACCTCTTTAAGTTCGTACGGTATTAGAACTGAGTATTTTTTAATGCCACTGCTTTTTCTAAAAATGTATACTTACATTCGCGTAAAAAATAAAAACAATTTTTTTGAATGGTCAAATTTTTTCTTTAAATTCATTGTGACTGCTTTTGATATTTTGTTGAAATTTGGTAGGCACCCACCACGCGTGGAAATATTTTTTTAGGACAAAAATTAATTTTCTATTCTCACAAAGCCGTTCACGTAGGCATGATATTGAATATTTAAATATAAAAATCTGATGTGTCCAACACATGACTTTCCTATCTAGGTATTACAGGCTTTTTCCGGTTATTTTGTACAATCTATTGCAGCATCTCTATAAATGTTTAGAGGATAAACTAAATATATTGATATGGATTTATTCCCCGACTAGCCACAGCACCTGGAAAATTTTCTCCAGAAGGTGTGTTTCTTTTATCTAAAAAAAATTGTCCAATCAATTAATAAATTTTATACACAATTAATTTTTCCGAACAGCTATTGACGAACTGCAACTCTTCACAACCCCCTTCTTTCTGAAATAGTAATATTCGTCAGCTTCTCTGCTTTCTCCCCTTTACCTCTGGTTTGTGCCACGCTACTGTCTGTTAATTTCAATAAACTTATAGTGTCAAAATATTGTCTTAATGTCACTTAGACTTTCCAAAATACCTCTATTTAATCAATGAATAAATTACTTATCTTTTCTTTTCTTCCTCTTTGGATATCACCAACCGCTGTGCTCGTATCTTGGAACTACCTCTGTATCCCAACGAAATGATACTCCATTTACAAATA